>PISX010020694.1:0-35227 GCA_004024625.1 Mellivora capensis | reverse complement strand
CTAGAGGGTATCATGCTTAGTGAAATAAGTCAATCAGAGAAAGACAACTATCATATGATATCCCTGATATGAGGAAGTGGAGATGCAACATGGGGGACTAGGGGGCAGAAAAAGAAGAAAAGAAAGAAGATGGGATTGGGAGGGAGACAAACCATAAGTGACTCTTAATCTCACAAAACAAACTGAGGGTTGCTGGGGGGAGGGGGTCGGGAAAGGTGGGTGGGGTAATGGACATTGGGGAGGGTATGTGCTATGGTTAGTGCTGTGAAGTGTGTAAACCTGGCGATTCACAGTCATGTACCTCTGGGGATAAAAATTTGTTTATAAAAAATAAAAATTAAAAATAAAAAGTAAAATGGGGGGACGCCTGGGTGTCTCAGTTGGTTAAGCAGCTGCCTTCGGCTTGGGTCATGATCCCAGCATCCTGGGATCGAGTCCCACATCGGGCTCCTTGCTCAGCGGGGAGCCTGCTTCTCCCTCTGCCTCTGCCTGCCACTCTGTCTGCCTGTGCTCGCTCTCTCGCTCTCCCTCTCTCTCTGACAAATAAATAAATAAAATCTTTAAAAAAAAAAAGTAAAATGGGAACATCTAATAAATTATCTCAATGGCCAAATTAAGGCAAACAAGGTAATGTACTTAGAAGGTTCTGAGAAATATTGTGCATACATAGAAAACACTCAACAACTGGTTCCCATCATTAATGTCACCGTTTTAATTATTAAAACATCATGAACCTTGTTCATACACGCACACACACACACCTATATAGGAGGCTATTATAAATAACAGAACTATCTAATAAAGAGCTGGAACAGACAATCAAAGGATAAAATAATATGCAGTAAGGTACTAATAGTGCAGTATCAATAGCAAAGCTAAAGGAGATAAAGAAGGACTGAAGAATAACAAGGTCAGTCCGGGGTAGGAGATCAAGCTATAGTCATCCAGGCCATGGAGATCAGCCTGGAAAAAAGCAAATATACCAATTATCATTAGACTTTGAGAACTCAATATAATACTTAATGTTAAAACTTATTCTAGGATTCAAACTGGGCATAACATTTGAAAATCAGTCAATATAATTCACTTCATAATAAAGTGGAAAAAATTATCTGATATTCTCAATGAATAAACAAAAAAGTGAATTCACTTAATTTGAAAGTAATCTCTTAAAAAACAGTAGAAAATTCATATTTAGATAAAATAGTTCCTTCAAATTGAGGGGCAATAAAAGAATTGTCATTTCTCACTTCTGTTAAACATTATGCAATAAGGCAAAAATATGAAATTAAAATATTAGAAAATAAGAAATAAAACTGTCATCATTTACCTCTCCATAGAAAATCCAAAGTATCTAAATATAAATTATTATAATTTACAAATGTGTTTAAAAATTGCTAAATGAGAGACAAAACTAGCTTTCATTTCCATATGCCACCAATACAATTTAAAAAACAAAATTTAAAAGGAAATTTTTCTAATACTCAATAATCAACATAACAGAAGATGTGTAAAGTCTTTTTATAGAAGTTATAATGAATTACTCATTAAAATTTTAAAAGACATAAATAAGCATAGAAATCAACCACGTTTATGGATTGGGAGATTCAACATTGTAAAAGAAAAATTCTATCCAAAGTTCTTTAGAATTCAATGCAATCTCAGTCAAAATGCCAACAGGATTGTGTGCATGTATGTGACTTGAGAATTAATTCTAAAAGATTCAGTTAAGAGAAGGAGATCCTGGGAAGATGAATAGTAGGAAGTACCAGAAATCTTTCTTGGCCTTTACAAAATCAAACTGACAGAATCTGTCTGATATAACTATTTTGGAACTCTGGAGTCGATCTGAGACTTGCAACTTCCAGGGAAAAACTTGGTTGGTATATTGGTCAATTCAACTTTTGGCACAATGGCAGCCTTCATCTCCCATCCCTCAGCCACATGGCAGACATACGTGCATATTCCAGTAGTAGCTTGCACATAGCTTGCAAGAGCCATCATGGGCCAAATACAGCATGTCCTCCAAATATTGAGGATATGTACTCTGATCTTGATTGCTACTCCTGATCACAGAGGTGCCAGTAAAGAACTACAGGCCATGGCTTTTGCACTGCCCTTATTGTTTCAAATCCCTGTTCCTCTGGCTGAAGTAACTTCCAGGAGATTTAAAAAGCCACTGCCATAAGTTTTTATTTGAACTCATGAATCATTGCACACTAAGCCAAAAACTAATGATGTACTATATGTGGGCTAATAAAATTTAAATAAAAAATAATAAAAACAATAGAATAAAATAAAACTAACTCCAGTTAGTTAACATACAGTGTAATATTAGATTCAGGAGCACAAAATAATGATTCAGCATTTCCATACAAACCCTTCCTTAATCTCCATCACCTATTTAACTTTCCCCCCACCTACCTCTTCCTGGTAACCATCATTTGGTTCTCTATAGTTAAGAGTCAGCTCCTTGGTTTGCTTCTTTCTTTGTTTTATTTCCTCTTACTCGTTTGTTTTCTTTCTTAAATTCCACATATGAGTGAAATCATGTGGTATTTGTTTTTCTCTGACTTATTTTGCTTAGCATAATACCCTCTAACTTCATCCATGTTATTGCAAATGACAAGATTTCACTCTTTTTTATGGTTGAATAATATTCCATTATACACACACATACACACACACAAACTCCATATTCATTTATATATATGGTTTATTTTTAATATATATTTACATTACATATATTATATATACATTATTAAATAAAATATACATTATACTATATATATGTATATACATACCTTATCTTCTTTATCCATTAATCTATCAATAGACACAGGTTGTTTCCATAATTTGGCTATTGTAGATAATGCTGTTATAAACATCAGGGTGCATGTATCCTTTTGAATATGCCATATCAATAAGAGAAAGGATAAGAATCATAAGATGAAGAAAATGCAGTTGTCAAAATATGAAATCCATTCATGATCAAAACCCTCAACAAAGTGGGTTTAGAGAGAACATACCACTAATATATTTTTTTTATTTCATTTCTTTTCAGCGTAACAGAATTCATAGTTTTACATTATGCAATGCGTGCCCTCCATAATACCCACCACCTGGCTCCCCCAACCTCCCACCCCCGCCCCATACCACTAATATTTAACATAGTACTAGAAGTCCTAGCCACATCAATCAGACAACGAAAAGAAATAAAAGGCATCCAAATCAGTAAAGAAGTAACTGTTTGTAGATGTCATGATACACTCTATAGGAAACCAGAAAGAATCCACAAAAAATTAATAGAATTAATACAGAATTTACAGAAATTCAGTAAAGTCACATGATATAAAATCATTGTACAGAAATCTGTTGTGTTTCTATACACAGCAATGAAATAGCAAATTGAGAAATCAATGAAACAAACCCATTTATAATTGCATCAAAAACAATAACATACTTAAGAATAAACCTAACCAAGATACCTGGGTGGTTCAGTCAATTAACAGCCAGACAGTTGATTTTGTCTCAGGTCATGATCTCGGGGTTATGAACTCAAGCCCTTAATCAGACTCTGCACTGGGCATGGAGCCTGCTTGGGATTCTCTCTCTCTCTCTCTCTGCCCCTCCCATCCTCATTCAATAGAAAAGAATAGAAAACCCAGAAATGAGCCTGCAACTATATGGTCGATTAATCTTCAAAAAAGCAGGAAAGAATATCCAGTGGAAAAAGACAGTCTCTTCAACAAAAGGTGTTGGGCAAACTGGGTAACAATATGTAAAGGAGTGAAACTGGACCACTTTCTTATACCATACACACAAATAAATTCAAAATGGATTAAAGATCTAAATGTGAGACCTGAAACCATGAAAATCCTAGAAGAGAACACAGGCAGCAATCTCTTTGACATTGACCATAGCAAATTTTTATTATATATGTCTTCTGAGGCAAGGGAAAAAAAGCAAAAAAATACAGTGTTGGGACCTCATCAAAGTAAAAATATTTTTCACAGTGAAGAAAACAATCAACAAAGCTAAAGGGCAACCCTACAGAGTGGAAGAAGATTTTTGCAAGTGGCATATCTGATAAAGGGTTAGTATTCAAAATATATAAAGAATTTATAAACATCAACACCCCACAACAAGTAAACCAATGTAAGAAATGGGCAGAAGACATAAACAGACATTTCTCCAAAGACTACATACAGATGGCCAACAGACATATGAAAAGATGCTCAACATCATTCCCCACCAAGTAAATACAAATCAAAACCACAGTAAGACATCACATTACAATTATCAGAATGGCTAAAATCAACAACACAAGAAGAAACAGGTGTTGGCAAGGATGTGTAGAAAAAGGAATCCTCCTTGGGGCACCTTTGGCTTAGGTCATGATCCCCGGGTCCTGGGATCCAGCCCTGCATCAGACTCCCTGCCCAGTGGGGACTTTGCTTCTCTCTGCCCCTCTATTCCCTTCCCCATTCATGCTCTTTCTCTCTTAAACAAATAAATAAATCTTTTTTTAAATGAACCTTCTTTCACTGTTGGTGGGGATACAAAATGGCACAGCCATTGTGGAAAACAGTATAGAGATTCCTCAAAAACTTAAAACTAGAACTATCCTATGATTCAGCAATTGCACTACTAGGTATTTACCCAAAGAATACAAAAATACTAATTCAAAGGGATTCATGCACCCCAATGTTTATAGCAGAATTAATAATATAATATATATTATATGATAATTAATGTACATTAAAATTAATACATAATTAATATATTATAAATAATATATTAATTAACTAATAATATAATATAATAACCAAATTATGGTAACAGCCCAAGTGTTTATGATAGATTAGTGTATAAAGAAGAGAAAAGTAGTGCATTAAGAAGATAGCATATTATTCAGCCATAAAAAAGAGTGAAATCTTGCCATTGAAATGACATCAGTGGAGCTAGAGAGTATTAGGCTAAGTGAAATAAGTCAGGCAGAGAAAAGCAAATATCATATGATCTTACTCATATGTGGAATTTGAGAAACAAAACAAAAGACAAAGTTAAAAAAAAGAGAGAGAGAGAGGAAAACCAAGAAACAAACTCTTAACTATAGTGAACAGACTGATGGTTAGCAGAAGTGGTGGTTAGGGGATAGGTTAAATAGGTGTTGGGGACTAAGGAATGCACTTGAGATGAGCACCAGGTGTTGTAAGGAAGTGTTGACTCACTAAATTGTAGATCTGAAACTAATATTACACTGTATATTAAGTAATTAAAATCTTTTTTTCATGTAGTAAACTTATAGATGAGATTTTTTAAAGTTTCTTTTCAGCGTAACAGAATTCATAGTTTTTGCACCACACCCAGTGCTCCATGCAATGCGTGCCCTCCATAATATCCTCCACCTGGCTCCCCCAACCTCCCACCCCCCACCCCTTCAAAATCCCTCAGGTTGTTTTTCAGAGTCTATAGTCTCTCATGGTTCATCTCCCCCTCCAATTTCCCTCAATTCCCTTCTCCTCTCCATCTCCCCATGTCCTCTGTGTTATTTGTTATGCTGCACAAATAAGTGAAACCATATGATAATTGACTCTCTCTGCTTGACTTATTTCACTCAGCATAATCTCTTCCAGACCCGTCCATGTTGCTACAAAAGTTGGGTATTCATCTTTCTGATGGAGGCATAATACTCCATAGTGTATATGGACCACATCTTCCTTATCCATTCATCCGTGGAAGGGCATCTTGGTTCTTTCCATGGTTTGGCGACCGTGGCCATTGCTGCTATAAACATTGGGGTACAGATGGCCCTTCTTTTCAACACATCTGTATCTTTGGGGTAAATACCCAGTAGTGCAATTGCAGGGTCATAGGGAAGCTCTATTTTTAATTTCTTGAGGAATCTCCACACTGTTCTCCAAAGTGGCTGCACCAACTTGCATTCCCACCAACAGTGGAAGAGGGTTCCCCTTTCTCCATATCTTCTCCAACACACGTTGTTTCCTGTCATGTTACTTTTGGCCATTCTAACAGGTGTGAAGTGGTATCTCAATGTGGTTTTAATTTGAATCTCCCTGATGGCTAGTGATGATGAACATTTTTTCATGTGTCTGATAGCCATTTGTATGTCTTCATTGGAGAAGTGTCTGTTCATATCTTCTGCCCATTTTTTGATATGATGGAAGACCATTCCATGCTCTTGGATCGGAAGAATAAACATTGTTAAAATGTCTATACTGCCTAGAGCAATCTATACTTTTAATGCCATTCCGATCAAAATTCCACAGGTATTTTTCAAAGAGCTGGAGCAAATAATCCTAACATTTGTATGGAATCAGAAGAGACCCTGAACTGCTAAGGAAATGTTGAAAGAGAAAAACAAAATTGGGGGAATCACGTTGCCTGATTTCAAGCTTTACTACAAAGCTCTGATCACCAGGACAGCATGGTACTGGCATCAAAACAGACACATAGACCAGTGGAACAGAGTAGAGAGCCCAGATATGGACCCTCAGTTCTATGGTCAAATAATCTTTGACAAAGCAGGAAAAAATATACAGTGGAAAAAAGACAGTCTCTTCAATAAATGGTGCTGGGAAAACTATATGTAGAAGAATGAAACTCGACCATTCTCTTACACCGTACACAAAGATAAACTTGAAATGGATAAAGGACCTCAATGTGAGACAGGAATCCATCAGAATCCTAGAGGAGAACATAGTCAGTAACCTCCTTGATATCAGCCACAGCAACTTCTTTCAAGATATGTCTCCAAAGGCAAAGGAAACAAAAACAAAAATGAACTGTTGGGACTTCATCAAGATTAAAAGCTTCTGCACAGCAAAGGAGACAGTCAATAAAACAAAGAGGCAACCCACGGAATGGGAGAAGATATTTGCAAATGACAGTACAGACAAAAGGTTGATATCCAGGATCTATAAATAACTTCTCAAACTCAACACACACAAAACAGATAATCATATCAAAAAATGGGCAGAAGAAAAGTAATTGAAA
This sequence comes from Mellivora capensis, assembly GCA_004024625.1. Classification (NCBI taxonomy): domain Eukaryota; kingdom Metazoa; phylum Chordata; class Mammalia; order Carnivora; family Mustelidae; genus Mellivora; species Mellivora capensis. Next base: position 28,207 of record PISX010020694.1, on the reverse strand, counting down.
TTTAAATAAAATTTTAAAAGAGGATTAAATTGAATCTCCCCAAAGAGAATAAATGGTGACAGATGACAAGATGACTCTGATTCTGAAATCAGCAAAGAAGGATTTTAAAGCAGCTATAATAACTAATTTCAAGGGCATGAAGTATTTTATATATATGAAGCATATTATGTATATGAAGTATATTATATACATGAAGTATATTATATATATATGCATCATGAATGAGAGTTAGGAAAATAACATCAAATATATAGAAATTCTGGAGGAAAATTATGTAACTAGAAATTAATATCAACAATTTAAAAATTAAATTTCACTGAAGTGGAGAATGTAGACAAAAGATACAGAAGGAAAATTAAGCCCACTTGAAGGCAGATCAGTAGAAAGTATCCAGCCTACAGAACGCAGAGGAAAAAATTAAAAAGATATAAACAAACCCTCAGGACTTGAGGACTCTGTCAAAGTATTTGACATATATGTAATTGAAGTATCACAGTAGAGAGGAGAATGAGTTTGAAAAAAAAATGTAGAAATGGTGGCCAATTCTCCCAATTTAGTAGACAATGGAAATTTATATATTCAAGAATTTCAGAAGTTCCAAATGTTAAAATCGCAATGAATATTAAACCTAGGTGCAGTGAATCAAATCACCATGGCCCCTCAGTGGAAATAATTGAGGCTGGAAGATAGTGGGACTTCTTTAAAGAGTTGAAAGGAAAAAAAGCAAAAACAAACAAACAAACAAATGAGCCCAGAATCTTATATTCAGCAAAAGCTGAATATTCTATTTAATAAATGAAGTAAAATTAAGTTATTTTCAGATATTAAAATGGAATTTGGCATCAAGAAAATCTACATTACAAGAAATGCTAAAGGAAATTCTTTGGTGAAAGAGAAATGATTCTAGACTAGAACTCAGATTGTCAAGAAGAAAGAAGAAGAATCAGATGTGGTAAATATATGGGTAACTACAAAAGACTATTGTTTATTTCTTAATTTTTTGAAAAACATATGACCATTTAAAAGCAATAATATAATACTTTTGTGAGCTATATGTCTATAAATACTCATATCACAAAGGCAACATAGACAATGGGGGTGACAAATAGAGCTATGCAGTTGCAAGTGTTGTATATTTTATGGAAAGTCACAGAATTTTAAATATAAGAAGACAATAAAGAATTGAGGATGATATTTCATCATTCCAAGTGCCCAGTAAAAAAATGCAGAGAGGTTTTGCTAAAAAACCATCAGATATACAAAAGTGGAATCGTATATTTAATCCAAAAGCAAGCAAAGCAGGAAGAACACAGAAGCAAAAACAATGAGCAAAAAAGGGGACAAATTGTAAAATGCCTGACCCAAATCTCATTATATCAATAGCTAATGGAGTTTTAATGGAATAAACACTGCTATCAAAAAACATAAAATATGAGAATGGTAGCAATGTCCACAATTGCCAAGCTGTGGAAAGAGCCAAGATGCCCTTCAACTGATGAATGGATAAAGAAGATGTGGTCCATATATACAATGGAATATTATGCCTTTAGCAGGAAGGATGAATACCCAACTTTTGTATCAACATGGACAGGACTGGAGGAGATTATGCTGAGTGAAGTAAGTCTAGTAAAGAAAGTCAATTACATATAGTTTCACTTACTTGTGGAATATAAGGAATAACATGGAGGACATTAGAAGGAAAGGAAAAGTGAAGGGGGGAAATTGGAGGGGGAGACAAACTATGAGAGGTTGGACCCTGAGAAACAAACTGAGGGTTTTAGAGGGGAGGGGTGTGGGGAGATCAGTGAGCCTGGTGGTGGGTATTAAGAAGCAATGTATTGCATGGAGCACTAGGTGTGATGCATAATCAATGAATCTTGGAACACTGAAAAAATAAAATAAAATTTTAAAAAATCAGAATGGGTCAAATTAAAGAAGCAGGTGTACTTGGTGCTTTCACCAAAATAGTATGTATGCTGAACCATTAAATAAGTCTCCATAATTTAAAAGAATTGAATCATACAGTGTATGTTCTCTGATCACATTAAATTAGTAATTAATGACCAAAAACTTTCTGAAAATTTCCCTAAGTATTTGAAAATTAATAATACATTTCTATAAAATGCATAGGTAAAAAAATCACAAGGAAAATTTTAAAAATTTAAAACTGAATGATAATGAAAGTACAATATATCAAAAATTGTGGAGTGAAGATAAAGGGAAATCTTATAACTATAAATGGTTCTGACAAAAAAAGAAAAAAAGGTCTAAATTTTTGTCCCAAGGCTTCATCTTAAGAAGTTAGATAAAATTCAACACAACACAACACAGTATCTGCAAATCAAGCAGAAAGGTAATAATATATGTAAGGGCAGAAATAAATGAAATAGAAAACAAAATGGTAATACTAAATCAATTTTTGTTTCAGAGAAAAGGTCAATTATCAATTGCTAAAGCCATAATTGAACAAGAGAGCAAGAACATGGTTACCACTATTTCTTGACAGATGTTTTCTTTGTGATAAATTGTGGAACTAAATATTTGCTTTGTGTATTTTTCTGTGTTTGTTTTACAATAAAATGTTTTAAAATATAAAAAAGTAATTATATATATACACATATATGTATCAGATAGACCTCCCCACACACATATATATCATGGTAATAGTAGAAAACATGGGAAGTCTTTTATACATTGGCCAGCTTCAACTGCTCTCAACTCATGGTCATTGTTGCATCTCTACCTTCACCTCATTCCTTCCTTCCCCAAGATTTAAGCAAATCCAAGATATACTCTTTTATTGGTAAATAATTCCACTTGTTTTCAGTACATATATTCTCAAGTTAGAAGAAGCAAATTGCACAACAATGACTATACTATGATGCTATTCTTAAAGATATATTTGTTTACGTATGTATTTGTATTTGTTGGCTGCACATCTAGAAAGAATCCTGGAAATTAAGACAAGTAAGGATGTAAACATGTTTTGCCTTTCAAAAGACATGTAGAAGATGGTTTTCTTGCAGGATATAGTGCTTCACACTCTGTTTACTGTCCCCAGGTACACATGTTGTATCCCCTTAATAGCCATCTCAGCCCGTATTAAAAACAGTAATGCAAATGCTTCTAGAGATGTCTGGGAGCTTAAACACACACACACACACACACACACACACACACACACACACACACCCCAGAAAGAGTTTACTATATATAAGTAAGCAAGTAAATGGATAAAAGGTCTGGGAAGGACAGAGACAACATGTTCAATATAAAAATTCAACATGCCTTGACCACATACCATAGCAAGTAACCAAATGTGGAAATAAAAAAACATGGTTCTCTCTTCACTGTATCTGCTAGAAGAATGATGAGCATTCTCAGCAATCAGACAGTTGACATTTCACAAAATGTAAATGTCACTCTGAAGGATCACCCAGATTTTATGAAGAACCCAGAGGAATCCTGCAGAGGCACTTCAATCACATCAGTGTGAAACTTGGAAAGAAAACAAGCAGTTCTGGCTAGATGAATGATAGGGAAAAAGAAGGAAATTGCTACTATTTTCACTATCTATTGTTACATACAAGACATGATCAAGGGTATTCTGGGTCCGAGGAAGTCTGCCTACACCCCCTGTCCCACCAAGGTTGTTATTCAGGAGAGTTTGTGTGTTGTTGAGGTTTACAATTTATTGAGTGCCAACATATTACAAGGTTTGGATGAGGTCAGGTATTGGTGTCTTGATATTGAAGCCCTTATTGGGCTTCAATCTCCTCATTTTATTAATGAATTAATTCCTGAAAGAAATGTCATGGGACTTATATCAAATTTAGCTTCCTTGATTTGTCAAGGCATGAAAGTTAAAAAATAATGGAATGTATCTATTCTCTAAGAAAGCAAGGTGATGAATTAGATACAGGAATTGTTCAGCTGTAGAAATGAGATGTTGGATGATGCCTACTCATGGTATTTCTATTAAACACAACACAATTATAATACCAATACCAAAGAAAGACCTGAAACATACCCTTTTTTGTTAGTTTTATTGATATACAATTGACAATAACTTTGTACAAGTTTAAGGTGTGCAACGTATTTCATATATTTAGCAATATAATGAACATTTTAGCATTAGCTAACATGTTTCATATCATATAATTTATCATTTCTTTTTGGGGTGAGAATATTTTAAAATCTACCTTCAGCAACTTTCAAATATATAATACAGTATTATTTACTATAATCACCATGTTGTAAATTAAATCCCCAGAATTTATTCATTTTATAACTGGAAGTTTTTACCTTTGACCAACATCAACTCATTCCTCTCACCCCCTCCCCCAGCCCTTGGTAACCATGAGTTTACTCTCTGCTTCTATGAGTTCAACTTTTAAAAAAATACCAAATATAATTGAGATAATACAGCAGAAATTATACATTATTTGTCTTTCTCTGTTTGCCTTATTTCACTTAGTATAATGCCCTTAATTTCTATCCATGTTATAAATGGTGGGATGTCCTCCTTGTGTATTCTTGTGGTTGAATAATATTCTATTGCATAAATACACATATACTATGTTTTCCTTAACCATTCATCCATTGATAGTTCAGTGTTTCCATATCTTGGCTATTGTGAATAAAGCTGCAATAAACATGGTGGTACACTTACTTCTTCAAAATCCTGTTTTCACTTTCTTTGGTTATATTCCCAGAAGTGGAATTGCTGGATCATATGGTGGTTCTATTTTTAATTTTTTGTGGAACTTCCAAACTGTTTTCCAAGGTGGCTGCACCAATTTACATTCCCATTCCCATCCAAATTTACATTCCCATCAAGAGACAAGGGTTTCTTTTCTTCGCATCCTTTCCAACTCATTATCTCTAGTCATTTTGGTGATAGCAATTCTATCTGTGCATTTCATTTCATTAGGATATTGGCCTGTAATTTTTTTCTGATATTTATTCTCTCAGTATTATATATAAGGTATTATATATAAGTATTATATTTTATATACAGTATTATATATAAGAAAGGTTTAAAAAATCTGATAAGAATCAGAACATGGCAAGGATAGGAAGATGGCAGCAGAGTAGGAGGACCCTAAGCTTCTCATCCCATGACTACAACTAGATAACTATGAAATCACCCTAAATACCTGCGAAATTGTCCTGCAGAGTGACAGAGCAAACTCCACAACTAAAGGTAGAGAGGAGGCCATATGAAAGAAGGTAGAAAGTACAGAGACATGGTTTGGGAGAGAAATGGATTATGTCTACTACTGGGTGGGGGAATCATAGTCATGAAGAAGGGTAAGAGACAGATCAGCACCAGGAGAGTGCACATGGTAAAAGGAATCCCCATAGAAACTGGCTTGGAAAGTAAGAGGAGCTGCATTTTATGACTTCTGGCAAAAGAAAGCATGGAATTTTAAAGGTTAGTGGGCTGTGCTGGAACAGAGCCCAGAGACATTGTGCTGCTCTTGGAGACAAGGCAGGCAAATAATCCTCAGACATACAGCATGGAGACAGTAATCTGAAGAGCACATTGGACATATAGTGGAGAGGTTATTCACTCATCCTGGAGCACATCCCAGAGAGGAAACCTTCAAAACAGACACGTCTGGGAAAAGGAACTGTCAGGTATGTTTTCCTCCCACACCCTTCAGCATAAGAACAGAATCACCTATGAGAACCAGTGCAGCAGACATTTGCTACCTCACTTGCTTACACGATGCCACTGACCCCCTCCCCCCGCCATGCTCCAGTGGAACCACCACAGTCCCAGGATGATGGGTTTCCTCCCCCAGACCAGTCAAAACCCCTGCCAACATAATGACTCTCAATGCAGGAGTTTTTTGAAATCTCAGTTCCAATGGCAGTGATAACAGGTCTAATTTCACAAACAGACAAGGGTGCACCTAGTTAAAACACACCATATTCAGGGTGCCTGGGTTGCTCAGTGGGTTCAGCCTCTGCCTTCAGCTCAGGTCATGATCCTGGGGTCCAGGGATCCAGGTCTGCATTGGGCTCTCTGCTCAGCAGGGAGCCTGCTTCCCCATCTCTCTGCCTGCCTCTCTGCCTACTTATGATTTCTCTCTCTCTCTGTCAAATAAATAAATAAAATCTTTGAAACAAAACAAAACCCAAACCACCACATTCAGGCTAGGGCCAAAACATTGCCCACAACAGGCAAAAAGAGCCTCTGCAGATGAATGGCCTAAAGGATAAAGCAGCCAGGACAAAACAGCAGAGCACCTGCAGCCACACATCAGAGACACTCCGGGAAGTGTCAGGCCCTGGGAAGCAGGGGGCTCACTGCACGGCACTCCAGGACCTCATATTCTTATGGCCCTTACCCTCAAGAACAGGAGATATGGCTGACTTTTCTACCACAGAGAAACAGGCACAGAGACAAACAAAATCAGGAGATGGAGAAATTTATCTGAAATGAAAGAATGGGACAAGGCCACGACCAGAGATCTAAGCAAAACAGACATAGGTCACATGCCTGATAGAGAATTTAAAGTAATGAACATAAGGGTACTTACTAGACTTGAGAAAGGAGTGGAAGACATTAATGAGCTCCATGACACAGGGATAAGGAATAAGATAGGAGAGATAAAGGGTATAATAAATGAAATGAGAAACACACTTGATGGAATAAGCAACAGCATGGAAGATGCAGAGCAACTAATCAGTGACCTAGAAGACAGAGAAATGGAAAATAATTGATTGAATAAGAGAAAAATAAGTTATGAAAATGAGAATAGATTGAGAGGATGCAGTGTCTCTATCAAAGGTAATAATGTTCATATTATAGGAGTCTCAGAAGAAAAAGAGAAAAAGCGGCAGAAAGTTTATTTGAAGAAATAATAGCTAAAAACATTCCTAATCTGGGGAAAGAAACAGATATCCAAATTCCGGGATCACAGACAACTCCCACCAAAAATCAACAAAAACAGACACACACCAAGATACATTGTAATTAAATTGGCAAAATATTATGGTATAGAGAAAAAAAACTTAAAAAATAGCAAGAGAGGAGAAGGGAGTTGGGGGAAATTGGGGGGACTCTATGGACTCTGAAAAACAACCTGAGGGTTTTGAAGGGGTGGGGGGTGGGAGGTTGGGGGAGCCAGGTGGTGGGTATTATGGAGGGCACGCATTGCATGGAGCACTGGGTGTGTTGTAAAACTATGAATTCTGTTATGCTGAAAAGAAATGAAATTAATAAAAAAAATAGCAAGACAAAAGGAGAAAGTAACTTATCAGGGAAAACCCATAAGGCTAGCTGCAGATCTGTCAAGAGAAACATAGCAAGCCAGAAGGAAGTAGCATGTTATATTCAACATGCTGAATGGGAAAAATCTACAGCTAGGAATATTGTATCCAGCATCATTCAGAATAGCAGAGATAAAGAGTTTTCCACACAAATAAAAAGTAAAGGAGTTCATGACCACTAAACCAGCTGTGACAGAAATATTAAAGATGAGTCTTTGAGTGGAAAGGATAGCCCAAAAGTGATAGTATAAACCTGGGAAACACAAAAGCAGTAAAAATGAGTATTTCTGTGAAAAATCCATCAAGGAACTAAAAAAAAAAAAAAGTACTCCTTAAATAGCCATCAACTTATCATAGATTCCTATATGCAGAAGATGTTATACACAAACCTAACAATAACCGTACATCAATACCTACTAATAAACATGCAAAGAATAAAAAGAAAGAAATCCAAATCTATCACTAAAGAAAATCAGCAAACCTTGAAAGAGAAAAAGAAAAGAAAGGATCAAAGAAAATCTTCAAAACAACCACAAAACAAATTTTAAAATAACAATAAATATATATGTATCAATAATTATTTTGAATTTAAATGGACTAAATGCTTCAATCAAAAGACCTAGGGTGACAGAATGGATTACAAAAACAAACAAACAAACAAACAAACAAAACAAAAGCCACGAGATCCATCTAAATGCTGCCTTTAGACCTGAAGACACTGGAAGTTTGAAAGAGACAGGATGGAGAAACACCTATCATGAAAATGGATGTCAAATGAAAGCCAGATGAACAACACATATATTGGACAAAATACATATTAAAACAAAGGCTGTAGCAAGAGACAAAGAAGAACACTATATAATAATAAAAGAGGCAATCCAACAAGAGTACAGAACAATTGTAAACATTTATGCACCCAGCACAGGAGCACTCAAATACATAAAACAGTTAATAACAAACATAAAGGAACTAATTATAAAATAATAAATAAAAATAATAAAATAAAAGTAGGATCTTTAACACTCTACTTAGATCAGTGAACAGATCATCGAAACAGAAAATCAAAAAAGAAACAATAGCTTCGAATGACACTCAACCAGATGGACTAAATACATATATTCAGAACATCCTGTCCTACGGCAGAAGAATACACATTCTTTTCAAGTGCTCATGGAACACTTTCCAGAATAGATCACATATTACACCAAACAACAAGCCTCAACAAATACAGAAAGATCAAATTCATACCATGCATCTCTTCTGACCACAATGCTATATGAAACTACATGTCAACCACAAAGAAATATCTGGAAACAGCACAATACAAGAAGGTTAAATACCATGCAACTAAACAATGAATGGTCAACCAACAAATCAAAGAAGAAACCAAAAAGTAAATAGAAACAAATGAAAAAGAAAACACAATAACCTAAACCTATGGAATGCAGCAAAAGTGGTTCTAAGAGGGAAATTTATAATAATACAGGCCTCCCTCGAGAAGCAAGAAAAATCTCAAGTAAAAACCTAGCTTTACACCTAAAGGAGCTAGAAAAAGGAAAAACAAAACCTAAAAGCAAAAGAAACAAGGAAATCATAAAAATTAGAGCAGAAAAAAATAATATAGAAACAACAACAACAAAAAAAGCAATAGAATAGGTCAATGAACCCAGGAGGTGGATCTTTGAAAAAAATCAACAAAATTGATAAACCTCTAGTCAGACTCACAGAACTATGAACATTTCTAAGAGAATATTATGAAGAACTATATGGCAGCAAATTGGACAATGTAGAAGAAATGGGCAAATTTCTAGAAACATGTAAACTACCAAAACTGAAAAAGGAAGAAATAGAAAATTTGAACAGACCAATAACCAGCACTGAAATTGAACCAGGAAAACAAAACAAAACAAAACAAAACCTCCCAACAAACAAAAGTGCAGGACCAGATGGCTTCATAGGTGAAGTCTACCAAACATTTAAAGGAGTTAATACCCAAAATAAGTCAGTCACAGAAAGACAAATACCATATGGTTTCACTCATTTGAGGAATTTAACAAACAAACAAAAAAAAAATGAGCAAAGGGGGAAAAAAGCAGTAGAAATAGAAGGACATTCCACATTCATGGATTAGAATAACAAATATTGTTAAAATGTCCATACAACCCAAAGCAAACTACAGATTCAATACAATTCCTATGAAAATACCAAGAGCATTTTTCACAGAGCTAGAACAATTCTAAAATTTATATGAATGGCTAAAGACTCCAGATAGCCAAAGCAAACTTGGTGGGGGAGGGGGGAGAATGAAAGCAAACTTGGAGGGTGTCACAGTTACAAACTTCAAGTTATATTACAAAGCTGCTGTAATTAAACACTATGGTATTGGCACAAAAACAGATGCATAGATCAATGGAAAATAATAGAAAACCCCAAAATAAACACAAAATATATAGAAGTATATTTTTTTATATTTATAAATATAGAAATATATATAGAAATATGTAGAAAATAATAGAAAACCCCAAAATAATTATATGGTTAATTAATCATTGACAAAGGAAAGAATATCCAATGTGAAAAAGAGAGACTTTTCAACAAATGGTTTTGGGAAAACTGGACACCCATCTATAGAATGAAAAAGCACCACTTTCTTACTCCATACAAAAAAAAATAAACTCAAAATGGATTAGAGGTCTAAATGTTAGACTTGAAAACATAAAAATCCCAGAAAAGAGCATAAGCAGTAATGTCTCTGATATTGGCCATAGCTATACTTTTTTTTTAGATATGTCTCCTGAAACAAGGGAAAGTAAATTTAAAATAAACTATTGGGACTACATCAAAATAAAAAGCTTCTGCACAGTGGAGGAAACAATAAAAAAAACTAAAAGGCAACCTATGGAATGGGAGAAGATTTTTGCAAATGACATATTTCATAAAGGGTTAGTATCCAAAACATATAAAGAACTTATTAAATAAACACCCATAAAATGAATAATCCAATAAAAAATGAGTAGAGGACATGAATAGACACTTCCTCAAGGAAGAATTGCAGATAGCCAAATGACACATGAAAATTGCTCAATATCACTGATCATCAGAGAAATACAAATCAAAACCACAATGAGGTTTTATTTAATTATGACACTCCTGTCATAATGGCTAAAATCAGTGACACAAGAAACAACAAGTGTTGGGGAGGATGTAGAGAAAAAGGAATCCTCTTGCACTGTTGGTCAGAATGCAAACTGGTATCGCTGCTGTGGAAAACATTATGGAGATTACTCAAAAAGTTAAAAATAGAACTATTCTGTGATCCAGCAATCACACTACTAGGTATTTACCCAAAGAATACAAAACACTAATTCAAAGGGACACGTGCACCTATAAATATGTATGTTTATAGCAGCATTACTTACAATAGCCAAACTATGGGAGCGGCACAAATGTCCATCAATTGAGTGGATAAAGAAGATGTGGTATATATACAATGGAATATTATCCAGCCATAAAAAAGAATGAAATCTTGTCATTTGCCATGACATGGATGGAGCTACAGAGTATAGTGCTAAGTGAAATAAGTCAGTCAGAAAAGGACAAATACCTTATATAATTTCATTCATATGTGAAATTTAAGAAATAAAACAAATGAGCAAAGGGAAAAAAAGAGAGACAAATCAAGAAACAGACTGTTAATTATAGAGAACAAATGATGGTTGCCCGATGGAGGGCAGATTGAAAGTGAAGGGATGGAGAATTCTCTTTCATGCCAACGGGCCTCAAAAGAAAGCTGGGGTAGCAATTTTCACATAGGATAAATTAGGTTTTAAGCTAAAGACTGTAGTCAGAGGTACAGAAGGACACTACATTATTCTTAAAGGGTCTATCCATCAAGAAGATCTAACAACTGTAAATATTTATGCCCCCCAACACAGGAGCAGCCAACTACATAAGACAACTGTTAGTCAAAATAAGGAGTCATATTGATATGAATATATTAATTGTAGGGGATCGTAACACACCACTCTCAAAATAGATCATCCAAGCTGAAAATCAATAAAGAAACAAAAACTTTGAATGACACATTCGATGTGTCATTTCCCTACCATGGCCCTATTTAGAGTTGAAGGATCAAAGGGACTAAATCACTTGTCTGGAGTCACCCAATTAAGAAGCTTCAATGTCAGTACTTGGCCCCAAATTTGTCCGGTCCCAACACCTGTATTCCTAATTACTACTCTTGATACTACATTATTCTGGTTTTCATAGAATAATCCAGGGAATCTCAATTTCCAGAGTCCTTTATTTTAGTCACATTGCAATAGCTTCATAGTGATTGAGTGTATACTGGAAGGCTACTTTGCCTACTTTGAGATAAACCTTTTTTTTAAAAATGTGTGGCCCTTTTATGTTAATTTCGTACAAGCACCTAAGAAGTATTTCAACTGATGCTGGCATTTAAATTAGTATGGCATTATTTCAAAAGATGACAGTAATTCAGAATTCTGAAACGTGGAAAGCATCCAATCGGAATAACAGTAACATTGCAGTAAGTATACATTTTCTTTGACACAGGTGAAATATTCTGCAGATATATGCCAATCCATAGATATCTCTGTTACAGTGAAAATATTTAGACATAGTAGCTACATTTAGATACACTATATAGAGCCCATGAATGTGAAATATTTGCCCAAACTGAAATGGTTTAGTGTGAGACTACATACCCTTGCTTTACTTCTTCTGTTTTTCTTGTTTTGTTTTTTTCTTTTTTGGGGGGGGGTTAAGATTTATTTATTTATTTATTTGACAGAGAGAGAGAGATCACAAGTAGGCAGAGAGGCAGGCAGAGAGAGAGGGAGAAGCACGCTCTGTGCTGAACAGAAATCCTGATGTGGGGCTCGATCCCAGGACCCTGAGATCATGACCTGAGCCGAAGGCAGAGACTTAACCCCCTGAGCCACCCAGGTGCCCCATGTTTTTCTTCTTCCTACTGAGAGGACCATGTGGTTGTTCTCTCTTCTCTTATTAATTTGTTCTATCACATTGATTGATTTGTGAATGTTGAACCACCCTTGCTTCCCAGGGATAAATCCCATCTGCTCATGGTGGATAATCTTTTTTTTTTTTCAGAGAGGGAGAGAGAGCAAGCACAGGCAGACAGATTGGCAGGCAGAGGCAGAGGGAGAAGCAGGCTCCCTGCCGAGCAAGGAGCCCGATGTGGGACTCGATCCCAGGACCCTGGGATCATGACCTGAGCCGAAGGCAGTTGCTTAACCAACTGAGCCACCCAGGCGTCCCGGTGGATAATCTTTTTAATGTACTGTTGGATCCGATTAGCTAGGATCTTGTTGAGAATCTTGGCATCCATGTTCATCAGGATACTGGTCTGAAATTCTCCTTTTTGATGTGAGGGAAGTGGATCGTATATGAGGTAATGTATGTGAAGAGGGTGTGCCCACATAGCCCAAGTGCTCTGTAATTATCTGCTCTTCCTATACTACTCTTTCACTTGCTTCTCACACTATGTTCATATAGTCATGTATAGAAGTATACTATGTTCACCATCTAAAACCATACCTTACCTACCATGTTTCCAAATCTCTGTGAATTCCATTCAGTTTTCCATCTCATACCTAAAGTATCTCTTCTTGATGGAAATCCTGAATTGCTCATTATTTGGACCTAAGCATTTCATCCACTACTGAAATATTGACCAAATCATTTCACCTCCCTATGTCTTGGCTTCTTCTGAATAATGCTTACTTCATATAATTTGCATTTTAGTGAGGAGACACTAAAAAAAGAGAAAACTATATATATTTTTCATATATAGTATATTAGTTAGCAGTAAAGGCTAAGGAGAAAAATAAAGCAGAGAAGGCAGATAGGAGGTGTTAGGGTGAAGAAGTTTGAAATTTCAGATAAAATGTCCAGGGAAAGTAACATCTGAGTTAGGACTTGAAGAGAGTGAAGAAATGAGTTCCACAGAAATCTGGAAGAAGGACAATTGAGGTGAAGGCAATGAAAGCACAAAATTCCAGACAGTAGTACATCAAGTATATTCAAGGGTCATGGGATATGTGTGGCTGGGGGAGTGGGAGATGGGTTTGAAGCAATGAAGGCAGAGAATTCTCAGGGTCAACTGTATGAGCTCACAGATCACGACAAGATCTTTGGTAAGAAATAAAGCCACTGGAAGGTTCTGAGTAAAATATTGATATGATCTGATATGATCTTTCAAAAGGACCTGTGTTGAAAAAAAGAATGCTTGGAGCAAAAGCAGAAGCATGTAGTCCAGTTGCAATAATATGAGTCAAAATAGTGGTAGTGGATATATTATAAATGACTAAAGGTAGAACATAGTATGTTGCATTTCAGATACGGAGTGTGGTCAAGGCAGAGAAGTTAAGTTCTAAACAATTGGAAGGATTGTCATTTACCTAAAATACATAAGACCGTGGTAGGATCAAATTTGATAGGAAAAAGAAATATCAAAATCTTGGTTTCGGGTAATTTAAATTTGAAATACTTATTAAATATGAATGTTGAGTTCTTGTGAAATATCGGAGATGGGGATGCACATTTGAGGGTCTCCTATTCAATTAATGTTGTCTATAGATACATGAGTCCTGTAAGAAAAAGTGGCACAAGTGAAAGAGTAATTGAAGACAGTTTCATGAAGGGCACCAACAGGGATTGTCCTCAGCACTCATAGTATAAAAACAGTGGGGAACTGTTGTAAGAATCAGGAAGAACTGTAGCCATGGGAACAGCATTGCCCAAAAGGAGCAGTTGTCTTAGATAAAGGGACAAGATAATATTACCAGCAGACCATTTGGCCTCTGACCTCCTGCAGGTATTTCCTAATTACTGAACACAACCAGAAGCCGAGGCAGGGGAGCCTACATGGGGCAGTCCATGGAGGTCAGCTCTTCAGGGCAAGTAGAGGATTGGGAAAGGGCAGAGAGGGAATAATGAAAGGCAAATTGAGAATATTAGAATCCATGGAATTGTGTAGGGAGCTTATGTATATAGAAACAAGAAGTCCAATGACTGAGTGATGGGCCTTCTAATAAATCAACAGAAGAGGGGAAAAAGGAGACTAACAAGGGAGTCTATGAGAATCAGAGAGGGGAAGGTGGAACAGCCGGTTACAGTAGAGAAATGGCTGCAAGGGCTACTCCTGAGTTCCAAACTCACACCAGCCTACTCACTCTTTGCAAATTGACAGATTTATCTAAGGCCACTGGGCCACATTTTCTTCATTTATGAAAAGATGGCATTAAAAATTGAGGAAGTTTCCCATCTGTGTGATCAACTACAATGAACAAAATATAAAGTGCCAAGAAGTAGGTTTTGAGAATAATCTGCACCTGAATGAGCCTGCAAAGTTATCTAAGCAATCTGTGCCTCAGCTTCTACCAGGGAAAGGAGCATGTCTGTTCTGGAAAGATGAAAAAATACATAGCGAGTTGTTCAGAAATGTGTAAATGTGATATAGTGGTGCAATTAGGTCACTCTGTCCTTCTTTGGCCTGACATATTAGTAAAAGTATTACTCAGGACAATAACAGCAACATCCAAGGCAACATCAATGGGTTTTAGCTCAACTAAGTTAATCAAATGCTGCTTTAAGGAGGTATTTTGAGACTTCTCAGAGCTTTCAATACGTTAAGGAGTATTATGATTACCTAAAAGAGAAAAAAAATATGTCATGATCCCAAAGTAACGTAGCACTGAAATCCCCCTTTCAGGGAGCATTTCATAGGCCAGATGCTTCAAACAACACCTGTAGAAACACTGCATTAAGTTATTTTTTGTTGGACTCCCAACAAGTTAATGAGGTCATGATCTCATTAGCAATAGTTAAATCATACTGAGTATATCTTCTGGGCCGGGCAAGATAATGAAGACCTAACATATGGAGTACAAGTGCTGGTTAGGAGCGGGCCTTGGACCCTGAGCAGAGGGTTAGCTATGTGACAGTGCAGGCTTCCACTACCTCCCAACATTGGAGGTAATACGAGCAACAGAAACCTAAGGTGAAGTGAGGAGAATTAAAGTAGTGAAAATACTTCTACAAGTGCTTTTCTAATTTTTAAATTTTTAATTTCAGTATAGTTAACATACAATATAATGATTCAGCACTTCCATACGTTTCTTAATGCTCATCATAAAATGTTAATCCCCATTATCTGTTTCACCCCTCCACCCACCTCCACTCTGGTAACCATCAGCTTTTTTCTCTATAGCTGAGTTTGTTTCTCCCCGTGCCCCCCCTTGGTCATTTGTTTTCCTTCATAAATTGTATTTATAAGTGAAATCATATGACATTTGTTTTTCCATGACTGACTTATTTCACTCAGCATTATAGCCTCTAGATCCATGAATGTTTGCAAATGGCAAGATTTCAATTTTTATAGTTGAGTATTATTCTATTGTTTGTATCTGTCTATCTATCTATTTATCTATCATCTATCTACCATCTATCTATCTATCATCTATTATCAATGGACACTTGGGCTGCTTCCAGAGTTTGTCTATTGTAAATAATGCTGCTACAACTATTGGGGTGCATGTATACCTTTGAACTAGTGTTTTTATATTCTTTGGGTAAACATCCACTAATGGAGTTACTGGATCATAGGGTAGTTCTATTTTTTTAAATTTTTTAGGAACCTCTAGACTGTTTTCCACAGCAGCTGTACCAGTTTGCATTCCCATCAACAGTGCACAGGGGTTCCTTTTTCACCACATCCTTGCCAACACTTGTTTCTCATATTGTTGATTTTGGCTGTTCTGGCAGGTGTGAGGTGATATCTCATTGTGGTTTTGATTTGCAGTTCCCTGATGAGGAGTGATGTTGAGCATCTTTTCATAGGTGTCTTGGCCATCTCTATGTCTTCTTTGAAGAAATACCTATTCATGTATTTTGCCATTTTTTAATTGGATTATTTGTTTTTATGGTGTGGAATTAATTGTATGTTTTCTATATAGTTTGGATACTAACCCTTTATGAAAAAAATGTCATTTGCAAATATCTTCTCCTATTCAGTATGTTCTTTTTTTAGTTTTATTGATTGCTTCCTCCAGCACACAGGAGATTTTTATCTTGATGAAGTACCAGTTGTTTATTTTTGCTTACTTTCCCTAACCTCAGGAGACATATCCAGAAAAATTTTCTGCAACAGATGCCAGAGAAATTACTGCCTGTGCTCTCTTCTATGAATTTTTTTGTGATTTTGGGTCTCACATTTAGATCTTTAATCCATTTTGAGTTTAGCTTTGTTATAATATTTTGTACATAGCTGTCTACTTTTCCCAACACCATTTGTTGAAGAGAGTGTCTATTTCCCACTGGATATTCTTTCCTGCTTTGTCAAAGATCAAATTGGCCATATAATTGTGAGCTTATTTCTATGCTCTCTATTGTGTTTCATTGTTCCGGTGTCTATTTTTAAATTTTTTCTTTTTTTGGCCATTATCCTACTGTCTTGATTACTACAGTTATTTATTTATTTATTTATTTTTAAGATTTTATTTATTTATTTGACAGGCAGAGATCACAAGCAGGCAGAGAGGCAGGCAGAGAGAGAGGAGGAAGCAGGCTCCCTGCTGAGCAGACAGCCCAATGTGGGGCTCGATCCCAGGACCCTGGGATCATGACCTGAGCTGAAGGCAGAGGCTTTAACCCACTGAGCCACCCAGGCGCCCCTTGATTACTAAAGTTTTGTAATATATCTTGATATTTACGATTGTGATATCTCCAGTTTTATTCTTTTTTTTCAAGTTTGCTTTGGTTATTCAGGGTCTTTTGTGTTTCCATAAATATTTTTTTATTGTGTTATGTTAGTCACCATACACTACAACATTAGTTTTTGATGTAGTGTTCCAAGATTCATTGTTTACATATAACATCTAGTCCCCCATGCAATACATACCCTCCTTAATACCCACCACCAGGCTCACCGATCCCCCTCCACCCTCCCCTCTAAACCCCCCAATTTGTTGCTCAGAGTCCACAGTCTCTCATGGTTTGCCTCCACCTCCGATTCCTCCCCCCTTACCTTTCCTTTCCTTCTCCTAATGTCCTCCATGTTATTCCTTATGTCCCACAAGTAACTGAAACCATATGATAATTAACTTTCCTTGCTTGACGTATTTCACTCAGCATAATCTCCTCCAGTCCTGTCCATGTTGATGCAAAATTTGGGTATTCATCCTTTCTGATGGCTGAGTAATATTCCATTATTATATGGACCACATCTTTTGTATCCATTCATCTGTTGAAGGGCATATTGGTTCTTTACATAGTTTGGCTATTGTGGACATTGCTACTATGAACACTGGGGTACATATATCCCTTCTTTTCACTACATTTGTATCTTTGGGGTAAAGATACTACCCAGTAGTACAATTCCTCAGTCATAGGGTAGCTATATTTTTAATTTTTTGAGGAATCTCCACACTGTTTTCCAAAGTGGCTGCACCAACTTGCATTCCCACCAACAGTGTAAGAGGGTTCTCCTTTCTCCACATCCTCTCCAACACTTGTTGTTTACTGTCTTGTTAATTTTGGCCATTCTAACTGGTGTAAGGTAGTGTCTCAGTGTGGTTTTGATTTGAATCTCCCTGATGGCTAATGATGATGAACATTTTTTCATGTTAGATTTTATTTTTTATAGTAGTTTTAGCTTACACAATTGAGCAGAATGTACAGAACATCCCCCAAATACGTTCCTTCCTGTAAAAATGTTTTTTTCTACAATTAACATATCTCAAGGTGATACATTTGTTACCACTGATGAAACAATATTAGTACATTATTATTAATTAAGGGCCATAGTCTACAACTGGGTGAACTCTTTGAGTTGTACCTTTTATGAGTTATGACATATCTGTAATGCTGTGTACCCCCCATTTCAGTAACATACAGAATAGCTCCACTGCCCTAAAAATCTTCTGTGCTCCACCTATTTATTCCTCCCTCCTCCCAACCCCTAGCAAACAGTGCTCTTCTTACAGTCTTCATAGTTTTGACATTCCACAATGTCATATGACTGAAATTCACACAGTATATGGCCATTTTAGACAGAATTCTTTCACTTACGCAGTGTGCTTTCAATATGTAAATTCAAATAATTTTATTCTATTATCATTTCTTTGAATTATAGTTTTTTATTGTAATATAATGGACATACAATACTGTATTAGTTTCAGGTGTACAATATTGTGATTCAACAATTCTATACAGTACTCAGCATGATAAGTATAGCCACCATCAGTCACCATCTAACATCATTACAATATTATTGACTATATTCCCAATGCTGTACTTTTTTCTCATCTCTGTGAGTTATTTATTATAGTCTTAAATATTTGCCTAGTTTCATTGTTTTAGTGTATTTATCAGAAAAGTTCCATATTACATATGTTGAGCTCTCTCGAATGTCTTTTTTTTCCCCCACAAGTAATCCTACCAAGCATTTATTTTCTTTTTTTATGTTCAGTTAATTTTTGATGTAGGGTTCAATGATTCATTAGTATGTCTTCTGTCTGTATTCCTTTTTACTCATGCCCTTTTTATCTTTTCTCCATTTGTATTTGATAATTGTACTCTTCCCTTTTTTGTTTCCTCTTTCTTTCAGTGTTTACCATAATATTCATCACCATTAGTTTTTTTTTTATTTTAAATGCTTTTGAAATATTAGGTTACAGTTTTTGTCTTTAGTTTTGGTTTCCCAGAAGGAAACCATGAGAAGATGATTCAAGTGAAACAGTTTATTTGAAAGATGGAGGAAACACATGGGGGAATGATGGAAGTAAGTGAGGCAAAGGAAGGAAACACAGGCAACTGAGTGCATTATCAATAATATCTTTCTGGGTAACTAGAGCATAGTCCTCCTGGAGAACTTCAGACATTAAAGCAAAGATGCTGTCCAGAATGATTGGGCATTTGAACATGCTCACTTCAGCAGCACATGTACTAAAAATTGGAATGATACAGAGAAGCTTAGTATGGCACCTGCACAAGGATGGCATGCGAGTTTGTGATGTATTCCATAAAGGGTGCTTGAGTTAGGTATTTTTAAATTCCCATTATTGGTTGAGGATTGCTCCAGGAGAGCTTTCATTCCAAGGCACTTCTCCAACTCTGGAAGTAGAGAAGCAGAGCTCTAGGAGCCAGAAAATGTCCATGGCAATGACAGAGAGATGCTGAAAGTGGGGCAGGCAGATGCCAAACATGGTGGGGAAGGGGTATCCACAGTGTCACATTTTTCATCACATTTTTACATTTCACATTTTATATTTTTTTCTGTCACTTTTTTTCCGGTAGGTTTTATTATTTGTTGGCATGCTATTCAGTTAATATAAACATGTTCCTAAGTCCTTGCTTTGTTCTATTAGGAGAACCTTATGTGGAAGCAGCAATAGTTCAGGGTAGCTCTCAACTTCATGGCTCAAGGCACACTCTTAAAAATAAACAAAACAAAACAAAAACAAAAACAAAAAAACAGTAAAAAAAAGAATAAAATCTCAAATTAAAAAAAATAAAATATAACAGAAAAAAACACAATATATATAAATAGCAATGTGAATTAAATTGTAAAATGTTGGTGAGCATTATTAAAACATGAAAAGGAAAAGACAGTCTATGTGCTTTGGGGGAAGATTGAATTATCATATAAGTATTATTTTTCTAAATTTATATAAAAATTTAAAATCACTCTAAAGTTATTTTAAAACCATATGGAAGAATTAATATGTAATAATTACTATTCACCATATTATCATTGTCATTTTTTATTAAAACTATATTAATCTTTTAAAAAGTATCTTAAAATATCAAAAATAACCACTTCTATGTTCCATGGAATTAAGTCTAATTCCAAAAAGCTTCTAATCTTTGTCTTTCTGTGGGTCAGAGTTCTATATCACTTCATTTTCCTTTTACAGTACTCTTTCTACATATGCCATACCTTTTTTCTCCTTACATCTTTCCAATTTCTAAACAATCTTTTTCTATGATCCAGCTTAATTTAGGTTTTGTTACCTTGTATTATTCTTTGGGGTAGAACTTTATCCTTTGGAAAGGAAATGTGTGATCTTTCTGAGATCTCAAGTGATTTGGGCTACTTCAGTATTGCATACCATTTAATGTTTCCCCATAAATTTCATACTTACTTGCAATGAGAAGCCTGTGAGGACTTTACTAAATAATACTAGTTTATCTCAGATTTGCTCATCAGATTACTGCTTAGTTTTCAGTTTTTGTTTTTTCTTACAATGGGGGTGGTATTTATCATTTTTGTGTTTCTAGATTTCATTATATACTTCAAACTTCTGTGCCATTATGGAACAATAACTGGTTCCATGTATAGCTGGTGGCTCTTTGTATTTGGTCATGCCTTCCCCTAGTCTAGGTTTCATTGGGATTCCTTTCACCTAATTTGATTGAAACTGTTACATATTTTCTACCCTCCTACCTCTCATTTTGTTATCTGAGCTTCTCTGTTTAGTTTTCATGAATGTATTTGGAAATATCAAAAGCACAAATAGACAAAAAAAGCATATGATGTTACCACACTCTTGCTGCCAGAATTTCTCAATTCTTCTTGGGTATGTTATGGTAAGATTATTTTTTCAAGAAATTATAAATTATATAAATTATATCTGAACTTTTACAGAATTAGAACAAAGATTTTAATAATATCCTCTTATTATTTTTAAAATTTCTTCAGTATCTGTAGTGATGATACATGTTTTATTTCTAAATATTGATTATGTGTGATGTATTTTTTACTAAACATTTATTTTATTTTACTTATTTATTTTATTTTTTACTGTGTTATGTAGTCACCATACAATACATCATTAGTTTTTGATGTAGTGTTCCACAGTTCATTGTTTGCATATAACACCCTGGGCTCCAAGCAAACCATGCGCTCCTTAATACCCATCACCAGGATCGACTATCCCCCTATGCCTTTCCCTTTTAAAACTCTCCATTTGTTTCCCAGAGTCCATAGTCTCTCAAGGTTTTTCTCCCACTCCAATTTCTCCCTCTTCATTTTCCCCTTCTCCTAATGTCCTCCATGCTATTCCTTATGTTCCACAAATAAGTGAAACCATATGATAATTGATTTTCTCTGTTTGACTTATTTCACTTAACATAATCCCCTCCAGTATCATCCAAGTTGATGCAAGAGTTGGGTATTCATCATTTCTGATGGCTGAATAATATTCCATTGTATATATGGACCACATCTTCTCTATCCATTCATCTGTTGAAGTGCATCTTGGCTCCTTCCACAGTTTGGTTATTAAGGACATGGCTTCTATGAACATTGGTGTGCATATGGCTCTTCTTTTCATTACATCTGTATTTTGGGGTAAATATCCAGTAGTGCAATTCCTGAGTCATAGGGTAGCTCTATTTTTAATTTTTTGAGGAATCTCCACACTGTTTTCCAAAGTGGCTGCACCAATTTACATTTCCACCAACACTGTAAGAGGGCTCCCTTTCTCAACAACCTCTCCAACATTTGTTTTTTTTCTTGCCTTGTCAATTTTTGTCATTCTAACTGGTATAAGGTAGTATCTCAATGTGGTTTTTATTTTAATTTCCCTGATGGCTAATGATGATGAACATGCTCCGACATTGGCCACAGCAATTTTTTTCAAGACACGTCTCCAAAGGTAAGGGAAACAAAAGCAAAAATGAACTTTGGGGACTTGATCAAGATAAATAGTTTCTGCACAGCAAGGGAAATAGTCAAGAAAACAAATAGGCAACCCACAGAATTGATGATTTTTGCAAATGACACTACAGACAAAGGCCTGAGAACCAAGATCTATAAAGAACTTCTCAAACTCAGCAACCAAAAAGCAAATAATCAAGTCAAAAAATTGGCAGAGGACATGAACAAACACTTCTCAAAAAAAAATACAAATGGCTAACAGATACATGGAAATGTGTGATGTGTTTTTATTCTTACTGAAATCTCACCAGGGGTGTTATCATTTTTTATTTGTCTTCTCAAATAATAAGCTTTGGCCTTCCTAATAATTATCTTTATTACATGTTTGTTTTCTATCTCATTGATCTCTGCTATAATCATTCATTATTTTCATCTACTTTTTATTATTTTATTTTTTTAATTTAAATTTATTTTTTCAGTGTTCCAAGATTCATTGTTTATGCACCACACCCAGTGCTCCATGCAATACCTACCCCCTTAATACTCACCATCAGGCTCACCCATTCCCCCCACCATCTCCCCTCCAAAACCCTCCATTTGTTTCTCAGAGTCTACAGTATCTCATACTTTGTCTCCCTCTCCGATTTACCCCAATTCACTTTTCCTTTCCTTCTCCTGATGTCCTCCATGTTATTCCCCTCCATGTTATTCCTTAGGGAATGTCAATTATCATTTGCTTTTTTAAATTGGATTTTCTTTCTCTACCTTCATGGAATGTACATTGAGTTAATAATTTTTCAGTCTTTTTTCTTTCAAATGTAAATATTTGTAGTAACTTTTCTCCTAATAATTTTTAGTTGTGTTCCACAAGTTTGATATATAGATTATTTATAGTTTGCAAATTTTTCCAAATCCTTATATTTTTCTATGAACCATGAGTTAATTTTCAAGAAAATAGTAATTTTGTAAACACAAATGTGTTTAGTCATTGATTTCTAAGTTAATTGTATTTTATTTAAAAACATGCTTTATATTATTTAATTCCTTTGAAATTTATTGAGATAGATATTAAGACAGCATACATTTGTTAATATTTTACATAGTCTTGCAAAAAAACATCTATTCTGTATTCACTGAGTGAAATATTCAATTAATGTCCTTATAAAGGTCAATTTTGTTAATGATATTGCTCAACTCTTCTACAACTTCACTGTTATTTTGTCATTTTGTTTGGTTCATTTTTTACAAATAAATGTTTCAAATAGTCTTTTTTAGTGAATTGGGCACTTTTTCATTCTATAATATCAATTTGATCCCAAGTAATAATATTGCCTCAAAGTTTATTAAAGTCCTACCAATTTTGTTAGATTAAAGTATAGTTATATCACTTTCCCTTTGGGGTGCCATTTCAGATATATTTTTTCTCATTATTTTTCATCTTTTTTTTATTATGTTCTGTTAGTCAGCATATAGTATGTCATTAGTTTTTGATGCAATGTTCAGCAACTCATTAGTTGTGTATCTTTCTATTAAGATGAATCATACCTGAAATTGCCTTTTTTGAGTAAAAATATTAAATATCTTTAAAAATCTAGTAAATCTGAGAATAACTGTCTTTTATGGAGAATATTTATTCTAGCCATTTTAATGCAATTCTTAATATTTAAGTTTAAATGATATCAAATTGTCATTTTTATGTAGTTGCACTAAAAATATTCTCATTACTATTATTTTGGGTTCTTTTCCCAGAGAAATAAGGCAAGAAGAGAAAAAAAAGGACAAAGGTATCATTATTTTCAAATACTATAATATGTATATAGAAACCTGAGTAAACTGAGGCAAACAGACATTATTTTAACAATTTACAAAGTTGCCTAGATGCTTACTTAATATATTTTCTAATGGAAGCCTTTTAAATCATCAAGAAGAATATAAAAATACAAAGAGAATAATCTCTTTTCACATTAGACAATCAATTAGCAAAATACCTTAGAGTAAATGTAAGTACTCTGTAGCATTTTAATGAAGGTAATCACAAAAAATTACTGAGTGATGACCTTTATTGAAAAGCCATCAAATGAGAAGACTAGACAAGAATAGACACATCTGGATGGAAAAATGCATTGAAACTATGTCAATTTTCATAGGTCTTATTTACTATGTATAAATAGATGAGCAAACACTAAATTATAGTTTTATAGTACTTTATAACATTTCTGCTTTCATCTACAAGGTATGCGACATACTCTGCAATAAGTTGTAGTGTGTATTAGACAGCACATTAGTTAAAAAGGAGAGGAAGTTCTTTTAATTTTGTGGACTTGCAAATCCTGACTGAAGCACTAACATTGGAGCTTTTGTTTATGTTTGTGTACTTTATTATGATTTTTGGCATTTATTTTAACAAAATATTAGAAGAAAGGTGAAGGAGAAAATGCTCACAGGCATACAGGGAAAAAATGTTCTTTTTGAAGAGTGAATTAAGCTTGCAAAATTTCACCTTCTTTTGGTATTAATTTATATTCAGGAGATAGAAATATATTATTTAATATTGGTTTTAGCTCTCCTAGATTACTATTTCCAACAAGTTTCCCTACTATATTTCTTATATGTCATCCCATAATCAATCTCTCCCCCATGTAAAATCCAGTGGGACATTTTATTTATTTTGTTTTTTAAAAAGATTTATTTACTTATTTGAGGGGTGCCTGGGTGGTTCAGTGGGTTAGGCCTCTGCCCTTGGTTCAGATCATGATCTCAGGGCCCTGGGATCAAGCCCCACATTAGGTCTGCTCAGGAGGGAGCCTGCTTCCCCCTCTCTCTCTGCCTGCTTCTCTGCTTACTTGTGATCTCTTTCTCTGTCAAATAAATAAATAAAACCTTTTAAAAAATATTTATTTATTTATTTGAGAGAGAGAAAGCATGCGTGAGTGGAAGAAGGGACAAAGAGGGATTGAGAATCTTCAGCAGACTTCCCACTCAGCACAGGGCCTGATGTGACACTTGATCCCAGGACCCTATGATCATGACCTGAGCAGAAATCAAGAGTCAGCAGCTCAAATGACTGAGCCACCTCAGTGCCCCCCAGTGTGGTATTTTAAAGCTAAACAACAACAACAACAAAAAAAATCACACCAATCTCTATGTGATTTCTATTGTTCTCTATGACTTTCCTTTACAGTTAGAATAAAGTGTAAATTATAAATGCAATCCCCAAAGAACCTGCATGATCCAGACACTCTCTTTCTCTCCTTCCTCAGCAGCTATCCTTCTCCATCTCAACCACCACTATATGTCCCATAAGTGAGATTCAGTGACAGTAAATGAGGCACAGGAACCACGTCCTGCGTCTTCCCATGAAGTGATGATGGTATCTCCTAGAGCCATCTTGTGGCCCTGAGGAGAACTGGCCTGAAGATGGCTTGAACACCGCAATTGACAGATGGAAAGATGCAAGAACTGCCAACAAGCCAACCCGGGAGGAACACTTGTTCCAGTGTCCTTGTTATGTAAAATAGTAATTCCTTATTGTATGAGCCAAAAAAGCTTACCCAAAACAGTTGAGCATCAGAAAACATTCATAAAAGAAAAAAATGGATAAAATAAAATAGATGTAAATGTTTGAGTAATGGAACATAGAAAAAGCAACTTTCGAGACTGGGAACTGAGAAGGTACAGTGGCAAAGAAGCCAACAGTCTGGTAGATATAGAAGAAATGCCAAATTCGCAGGAAGCAAAAGTAACAAAGACAAAAATGAGAACTGGGGCAGAAACTGAGAGATTTGTTGAAATACGTATATGAAAAAGCTAGCCCTATCCTCTTTTCTCCCATGTC
This sequence comes from Mellivora capensis, assembly GCA_004024625.1. Taxonomy (NCBI): domain Eukaryota; kingdom Metazoa; phylum Chordata; class Mammalia; order Carnivora; family Mustelidae; genus Mellivora; species Mellivora capensis. Next base: position 2,384 of record PISX010020694.1, on the reverse strand, counting down.
CCATGCCCACAGCCAGACATTTTCATAGAAGCATAAACTAGTGGACACCTAGTTTGCTCAGTTGGTTAAGTAGCTGCCTTCCTCTCAGGTCATGATGCCAAGGTCCTGGGATCGAGTCCTGCATTGGTCTGCTTGCTCAGCAGGGAGTCTGCTTCTCTCCCTGCTTGTGCTCATGTTGTCTCTCTCTCTCTCTGGCAAATGGATAAATAAAACCTTAAAAAAAAAAAAAGAAGCACAAACTAGGAGGATCTTTTTTTTTTCTTAAATTTTTATTTTTTTATAAACAATTTTTTATCCCCAGGGGTACATGTCTGTGAATCGCCAGGTTTACACACTTCACAGCACTAACCATAGCACATACCCTCCCCAATGTCCATTACCCCACCCACCTTTCCCGACCCCCTCCCCCTTTTGGCTAAGATCAAGTATAGGAGGATCTTTTAATGAGGAAAATGAACAAACAAGCACAAATAGAAATCCATTAAATTTTTGTTGAAAGTATGAAAGAGCACTTCCTAAAGCTTATCATATGCTGGACTATAATGCGCAATAACTGATAGAAGCACAAGTCAAAAAAGCCAGGGAGAATATATCAGATTTGAAGAAGAATGATCACATTTATATCTATATTGATTTCGATATTGATATCAATATCGATATAGATAATGCTGTGTGTAACAATTCCAGAATATGGAGTACCTGGGTGGCTCAGTCAGTTAAGCACCTGCCTTTGGCTCGGGTCATGACCTCAGGGTCCTTGGACTGAGCCCTGAATCAAGCTCCCTCCTCAGAGGGAAGTCTTCTTCTCCCTCTCCCTCTGCCCGTCCCCCTATTCGTGGTCTCTCTCTCTAGCGCGCACACGTGCAAATAAAGTCTTTAAAAATTCCAGAATATACATTATTTTTAGATATACATAGAACATTTACTAAAATTAACCATTAACAGGAGATAAGGAAAGTATTAATACATTTAGAAGAATTAAATCTACATCTTAATTTTATTTTACCTCAGTGAAATTAAATTTAGATATCAGCAATCTTCTCCCATCTTCCCTCTGCTTGCAAATAGCTAGAAAGTAGTTACCCATTTGCAAACTAAGACAGTGCTTTTAAATAATGCATGAGGGAAATAAAAAATAATAATGGAAATTTTTAAAATACTATGAACCAAATGATAACATAAATAAAAGATATCACATTTATGATATGTAACTGAAGCTATGCTGATAGAGAAATAGATCACCTGAAATACTTATATATAAAAACCAAGAAAAGTTAAAGACCAATAGTCTAATCAAGGAATTTCTTCTTCCAGTTAAGATAGAGTTTTAAAGACTGGATTTAACCCCTTACCTGAAACAAAGGAAAGTCAGTCAGAAAAGTATAAAACAATAACTTTTATAACATTAAAATTATATAATTAAGAAAGTAATTCCTGAGAAATAGAAAATGCACAGAGTAAGCCTATAGTTGCCCCCACTTGTCAATGTCTTAACAGAGTTAAGTATCCAGGCAGAACTGGGAGGATTTTATTTTTTACTTAAAAAAATTTTTTTTGTATCATTATGTTCAATTAGCCAACATAGAGTACATCATTAGTTTTTGATGTAGTGTTCATCACTACATCAATGATTCATCAGTTCAATGATTCATCAGTTCCATATAACACCCAGTAATCTGAGTTGAGGAGATGGAGGCCAAAATCTGGAGAGACCTAAGCAGAGAAATTAGCAATTCAGAATCTATAGATATTAAAGAATAGTAAAAATATATTAAGAACAACTTCATGGCAATAAGTTTGACATTTTAAATTCCTTGAAAAACATACAAAGCTAGTCCAGGATAAAATGGATAATATGAATAGTCCTATCTCTACTAAGGAAAAAGGGTTAGTAGTTAAAAATCTCCCTCAACAAACAAGCACTCCAGGTTCAGATAGCTTCACTTGTGAATTTTACCAATAACTTAAAAAAAAATACAAATTCTACACAAAATCTTTCCAAACTTGAGGAGTAGGGAATGTTTCTCAAATCACTCGACAAAGTCAGCTTTACCATGATATGAAGACCAGAAAACAATATTACAAAATTAGAAAACTATAAACCAGTATTCCCCATTAATATAGAAGCAAATGTCCTAAACTAAATTTTAGAAGATTATATTTAGCAATATGTAAAGAGGGCAATACATCATTATCAAGTAAAGTTTATCCCAGAAATGCTGGATTGTTTCATATGCTAAATAAGGGATCAACAAATTATTTATTTTAAAAGCCAGCTAATAAATATTTTAGGTCATGACTATATAGTCTTTATCACAACTGTTTAATTCTTCCACTGTAGCATGAAAAAAGCTATATACAATACATAAATGGATGGTATGACT
>PISX010020693.1:9794-35335 GCA_004024625.1 Mellivora capensis | reverse complement strand
AGTTTCATTCTTCTACATATAGCTGTCCAATTTTCCCAGCACCATTTATTGAAGAGACTGTCCTTTTTCCACTGTATATTTTTTCCTGCTTTGTCGAAGATTATTTGACCATAGAGTTGAGGGTCCATATCTGGGCTCTCTACTCTGTTCCACTGGTCTATGTGTCTGTTTTGATGCCAGTACCATGCTGTCTTGGTGACCACAGCTTTGTAGTAAAGCTTGAAATCAGGTAATGAGATGCCACCAGTTTTATTTTTGTTTTTTTAACATTTCCTTAGCAATTCGGGGTCTCTTCTGATTCCATACAAATTTTAGGATTTTTTGCTCCAGCTCTTTGAAAAATACCAGTGGAATTTTGATGGGAATGGCATTAAAAGTATAGATGGCTCTAGGTAGTATACAGAACCTGACGGATTCCCTGGGGAATTCTACCAAACTTTCAAAGAAGAAATAACACCTATTCTCCTGAAGCTGTTTCAAAAAATTGAAGCAGAAAGAAAACTTCCAGACTCTTTTTATGAAGCCAGTATTACCCTGATCCCCAAACCAGGCAAAGACCATACCAAAAAGGAGAATTTCAGACCAATATCACTGATGAATATGGATGCTAAGATTCTCAACAAGATCCTAGCAAACAGGATCCAACAGCACATTAAAAAGATCATCCACCATGACCAGGTGAGATTCATCCCTGGCTTACAAGGGTGGTTCAACATTCGCAAGTCAATCAATGTGATAGAACAAATCAATAAGAGAAAAGAGAAGAACCACATGGTCCTCTCAATTGATGCAGAAAAAGCATTTGACAAAATCCGGCATCCGTTCCTGATTAAGACGCTTCAAAGTATAGGGATAGAGGGAACATTCCTGAACTTCATAAAATCTATCTATGAAAGACCCACAGCAAACATCATCCTCAATGGGAAGAAGCTCACAGCCTTCCTGTTGAGATCAGGAACACGACAAGGATGCCCACTCTCACTACTCTTGTTCAACATAGTATTAGAAGTCCTAGCAACAGCAATCAGACAACAAAGAGAAATAAAAGGTATCCAAATTGGGAATGAAGAAGTCAAACTCTCTCTCTTCGCAGATGACATGATACTCTATATGGAAAACCCAAAAGACTCCACCCCCAAACTACTAGAACTCGTACAGCAATTCAGTAACGTGGCAGGGTATAAAGTCAATGTACAGAAATCAGTGGCTTTCTTATACACTAACAATGAAAATACAGAAAGGGAAATGAGAGAATCGATTCCATTTACTATAGCACCAAGAACCATAAGATACCTGGGAATAAACCTAGCCAAAGAGGTAAAGGATCTGTACTCGAGGAACTACAGAACACTCATGAAAGAAATTGAAGAAGACACAAAAAGATGGAAGACCATTCCATGCTCTTGGATCGGAAGAATAAACATTGTTAAAAGGTCTATACTGCCTATATAGCAGATCTGCTTTTGGATGAGCTCAAACTGGGACATTAGCCTCGGCTCATAGTCTAATGTGATAACGTCCCAAATCCTTCACGTGGTCCTAAACATCTGCTTGCTGTCTTCCCCTCTCGCTGCATCCCTGCTTCCCTCTGTCCTGCTCGCCAGCATCCCACCACACCAGAATCGAATTCCTTCCTCACGCGGGTCCTTTGCACTTGCTCCTCCTGCCTGGACACCCCTAAGTTGTGCTCATTGCTTAGGTCCCCAGTCGAGTGTTACTTCCTCGTAGGGTTTCCCCGGCCCTCCAGACTAGCATGTTTGCCCTGCCCCTCCTGTACTTCCCTCTTTTCCCATACTACAAGTAAAATGAGTTACATATTCTACTGGAGGGTGATTTTTATTTGTTTATTTGTGGGTCTTGCAAAGGACTCGAACACACTAGTATCACGTGGTGTGGGTGTAAGTTAGGGCTGGTGGGGAGGTCACAGACAGAAGCATCAGTGTCACACTTGTGTCCCTGTCCTCTGGCCAGCTGGCTCAGGTGTGTGCTGGGCGAGGCACAGCTGGACAAACAGCAGTGAGGGCTCTGGGAGAAGGGCCCTGCTGGATGCCGCTGTACATATTTTTAAGGTCACTGGGAGGATGCAGTGGACACCTAGTCAGCATGCAATAGCAGAAGCTTCCCGGGCAGGGAGATGTCCTAAGTACACCGCAGCTTAGCTGAAAAAAAAAAAAAAAAAAAAAAAAAGAAGCGTTGAGTCCGTACTTTCCATACAAGTATGTTTATTGGTAATTTTTATGCACACCACTGTCAAGCTGAATGTTGCATAGGAGAGAGGCTGAATTTCTTTTTTGAGAGAATCATAAAAATAAAAATCAAGTAAACGTACACAGAGGTAAACATTCAAAAACGGAAGTGGTAGCATTCCTTGGCTCACCCTCTAGATCATTCCGTGTGAGCCCGGAGGTGCACAGTCTTCTCCGGCGGATTAATGCCACTGTGGAGCTGTGCTTTCCTGGGCAAACACATCTTCCTGGGGAGCTGGTTAAGGCACAGACTCTGATTCGGTCGGTCTGGGCAGGGCCTGGAACGCATGTCTAACTAGCTCCCAGGTGATGTCAATGGAACTGGTTTGTGAGCCACGCTTTGAGTGGCCCGGCCCTAAAGCACTTGTCCTCCCAGTACTCGTAAGCCACTGAGCTTTACTTACTTATTTATAGAGAGGGTGGGAGGGTGTGGGAGGGGCAGAGGCAGAGGGAGAGAGAGAATCCTAAGCAGGCTCCACACCCTGCATGAAGCCTGACATGGGGCTCGATCTGATGACCCTGAGCTCACGACCTGAACCCAAATCCAGAATTGGCGCTTAACTGACTGAGCCACCCAGGCGCCTAGAGCCACTGAGCTGTAGATGATCCGGTTAAAAGAGGAATACGGCATCTTCTATTATCTGGGCATGATTGTCTCATCCCATGCTTTGCTATTTCCAGGCAGAATCAGGGGAACGTGTGTGACCTTCACCACTCGTTGAATGATTGCCCATCAGAAGATGTAAAGAGTAAAGGACTACAGGGCAAGGTAAAAGCTTCATTTCTCCTGGTCTTTGAAATCTAATTATGTATTCTTATTCTTGCAAAGAGATGGCAGAAACATATCAAGCCCCATAAACAGGTTCTATTCTGGGTGCTTTTCTCGTGCCATTTCATTTCATATCTGCCTCAAGTGGCAGAGACCAGTCTGAATACAAGGACATCCACTGTGTGTGCATGTGAGAGACAGAGATGGAGAGAGAGAGAGAGAGATGGGGAGAGTGTGAGAGAGAGTGACACAGAGAGAGACAGAGATGGAGAGAGTATGAGAGAGAGTGACACAGAGACAGAGATGGAGAGACAGATGGAAGGAGGGGGAGACAGAGAGAGAGAGAGATGGAGGGAGTGACAGAGAGACACAGACACACACACGCACACAGAGATGCGGGCAGACAGGCAGACATACAGACTGGGCCTTCTGACCCCCTGCCTGACCTGTTGTGAGACGTGGGGCGAACGGTCCCAGCTCCCTGTGCTTGGGGAGGCAGTGAGGGTTTCCTGACCAGTGGCAGGATCCGAGGGATTAGTAGGCATTTGTGAGCTGATTGTCTTGCCCTCTAGGCGGGAGCTGTGTTGCATCAGGAGGGCAAGAGGGTTTCAATAGATTTAATATTCCTTTATGAGCTTCCAACCATCTGCCCGCCAGCTCTCAGTGTGCGCATAATACATGTTTCCAGAATCAGACACAAAACCTGTTTTTTCCCCTCTCTTTTTCACCCCCTTTTCAGAGTCTTTTAGATCTTTTAGATCATTTGTGTTTTCCTTATCTTTTGGAGTAGGTTACTACGGGCACCCTCTCTACAGTTACGTTTTCTTTTGTTTGCTGATGCCTCTGGCATGTTTTAATAAACAGCTTCTCCTTCCTGATCGCCATGTACCCTCTACAGACGTGTATCCTTGAGATTAATGAGGATCCACGAACTCTTGTGATTGGTGGTGGATGATTAGACCCTGGACATCTGCAGACTCTTCCCTGGCTAAGTCTGAGGCTGATTTCCAAAGGGATGAAGCTCGAACCTTTTTTCTCCCTCAAGGGAACTCTTGTGACTGTTGTGGGGCCTGTCCTAGCATCTGCCACTCATTGTGGGACTGAAGTTACCTGGTGTAGGACCACTTACTTGGCTGTTGGGTGTCTTTGACCTGCAACCCCATCATTTAAGGTAATTGGCAAATGGGAATCTTTTTTTTTTTTTTTAAGATTTTATTTATTTGAGAGAGAGAGCAAGCACAAGCACGGGAGCAGCAGAGGGAGAGGGAGAAGCCTCCCTACTGAGCGGGGAGCCCAGTGCTTCATCCCAGGACCCTGGGATCATGACCTCAGTCAAAGATGAATGCTTAATGGACTGAGCCACTCAGGTGCCCCTGCATTTGGGAATCTTAAACTCTGAAAAGGATGAAAATAAGTTAAGCCAATCAAACTGAGCTCTTAATTTAAAATCTCACTTACGGGGCGCCTGGGTGGCTCAGAGGGTTAAGCCGCTGCCTTCAGCTCAGGTCATGGTCTCAGGGTCCTGGAATCGAGCCCCGCGTTGGGCTCTCTGCTCAACGGGGAGCCTGCTTCCCTCTCTCTCTGCCTGCCTCTCTGCCTACTTGTGGTCTCTGTCTGTCAAATAAATAAATAAAATCTTTAAAAAAAATAAAAAAAAATCTCACTTACATTGGGGAAATTTAGCAGGAGATTTGGAAAGCTCTTTAATTTAAATGCAGTTTGGGTGGGAGCCTATTGGGACTCTCCTAGCATTCCTCAGCAAGCGCTGGGTGGAGGTGACTCAGGGAGTGAACTTAGAATGTTCTTTTGTGCAAGCTTGAGGGCGTGGGGGTCCAAATTCTTCGGTTCTGCTCACTTTTTATTTAGTCAGAAAAATTTTCATGTTTTCAGATGAGACAGTGTGTATTTGGAAACTGCTTCCTTTTAAAACTCATTTCATGGGGCACCTGGGTGGCTGAGTGGGTTAAGCCTCTTCCTTCAGCTCAGGTGATGAGCTCAGGGTCCTGGGATCGAGCCCCGCATCGGGCTCTCTGCACAGTGGGGATCCTGCTTCCCCTGCCTCTCTGCTTACTTGTGATCTCTATCAAATAAATAAATAAAATTAAAAAAAAAACCCCAAACTCATTTCACATTCAGTTTTCCCTACAGGGGGGCTGGAGGGGTCCAGTCCCTTGCTGCTCCCCTGGTCTGATGCTGATGGGTGCAGGGGAAGGCGGCGGGCTCCGGAGCACTGCCTGGCCAGGCTCCTTGTCTTTCTAGGTCTGTGACCTTGGGAAGGAAATAAACATCTCTGTGCCTTATTTTCCTCATTTATACAGGAGGGATTAGGATTGTGCTCCCTGGAGGACTTGATAAAATGATCAAATGTAAGAATGTATAGTGATATCTGCAAAGTGCCCAGCCCAGTGCCTCTCCCGTAGTCACGTCAGCCGTTGTTGCTGTCAGCGCAGAAATGCAGGGTAGAGAGAAATGGACACGTAGAGTCCGCCCTCTGGCTTGTGCTCCCTGGCCGTGGGAAGATGTCCGCGGCACACCTCTGCCCGTGGAGAATGGGGAGGTCAGCGCTGATGGGGAGGAACAACGAAGATAGAAGTAGTGGTTTTTTCCTAAAAGCTTTTGTTGAAGTATGCGGCTGTTAGAGATTCGGGCTGACATTGAGTCATTTTTGAACTGTATCGGTCGCGGGCCTGACGGAGCCCGAGAGGTGACCTTGTCCGGAACTCTGTAATCTGGCTGAGTGTCTAATGCAGAGCAGATCTGGGCGTCTGCGGGTGGTTAGGATGGAAGCAGCCTTTAGTGGGATGGCGTGCTTCCGTCCGCGGGCTGACAGCCTGTCCATTCCCCTGTCCCTGCTGTCTTTCAACGGGACTTTCACAGAGGCAGGCCACACCAGCGGGGATGGTGGACCAGTCCAAGGACAGTATGAAGCAATGAAATGCCAAAATGGCGTTTGCCTCAAGCCCTTTCGGGGGGAACTCTTGGATCTTCAGCTTTCTAGCAGATTCCCACGGAGGATCCCGGCTCTCGCACGGTTAGTTCTGTCCCCACAGCAGCTCTGCGTTTTAGCGCTGGCTGCCTTCCCCTGCTCCATTGTTTGTGGCCTTTGTGGCCACGATTGCTTCCTCGGTGGTGCCATAGCCTGGCCCTGGTGTTCCTCTGCCTCATGTAAGCTACAGTCCCACTCGCTGGTACCCACTGGACAATCAGGGCTCCATATGATGCCCCCTTTTCTCTCTTTTTAAATTAACATTTAATGTATTATTTGTTTCAGGGGCACAGGTCTGTGAATCATCAGTCTTACAGAATTCACAGCACTCACTGTAGCACATGCCCTCCCCAGTGTCCATCACCCAGCCGCCCTCTCCCTCCCCACCCCCAGCAACCCTCAGTTTGTTCCCTGAGATTAAGAGTCTCTTACGGTTTGTCTCCCTTTCTGGTTTCATCTTGTTTCATTTTTATCTCTATGATCCTCTGCCTTGTTTCTCAAATTCCTCATATCAGAGAGATCATATGATAATTGTCTTTCTCTGATTGACTTATTTCGCTCAGCATAGTGCCCTCTAGTTCCATCCACATCATTGCAAATGGCAATGTTTCGGGTGTTTTGATGGCTGCATAGTATTCCATCGTGTATATATACCACATCTTCTTTATCCATTCATCTGTTGATGGACATCTAGGTTCTTTCCATAGTTTGGCTATTGTGGACATTGCTGCTATAAACATTCGGGTGCACGTGCCCCTTCGGATCACTACGTTTGTATCTTCAGGGTAAATACCCAGTAGTGCAATTGCTGGGTCATAGGGTAGCTCTATTTTCAACTTTTTGAGGAACTTCCATGCTGTTTTCCAGAGTGGCTGCACCAGCTTGCATTCCCACCAACAGTGTGGGAGGGCTCCTTTTTCACTCCCCCATTCTTTTCTGAGGTGAACTTTGGTTCTCTACCCTTGAGCGGAGTTGGTTCCTAAGGGTATGGTGTAGCCTTGTTGCCACTGTGGGTTTTGTCATTGTTATGTAGTAACAGTCCTCTCCTTGTCCTTGGCGTGGACCTAGGCACTCCCACTATCACCGGCACCATGGTGAACCAGGCCCTTTTCCACAAGCACAGTGACTCTTATATTAAGCCCCAAACTGGGGGAGGCATAGCTTATTCTCTTAGCTTCTTATCACACTATAATACTGCAACTGTACCATTTATTGATTCAATTTCTCTAGGCTGCACCTCTCTCGAGACTCATAAAACAAGTTCCCTGCAGGGCTGAGTTGGAGGCTGATTGATATCGCACTGAATGATTTAACCCCTTAAACAGACCAACTTCCTTTTGTGTTGAGCATCGGCCAGTTACATTGACCTAAACCTTGACTCTTCCCCATGTTAGAATAGGTCTCCCTCCCATCCCCGACAGCCAGGGCACGGCTGGAGGGGTCGAAGTATTTCTTTGCTCATTAGAGAGCCTCTGGCCATCAGCTTCAAATACCCTGCAAAGACCCTTCCAGGGAGTCCTGTTACAGCTTTTCAAGTAAATAAACCTGAGCAGCTAACTGTGCCAGGACCTGAAGCCCACATTCCTGCAACAGGAGACAAAACTTGCCTGTGATGTGGGGGTGGTACGTCAAGGGCGTGACGCTGGGCTCTTGTCCTTAACCTCCATCCCATGATCTCTCTCTCTTTGTTGTCTTCTTTTGTTTTACACCTGACCCAAAGAACAGTGTCACTTTTCAGGCAAAATCTCATCAATGATTAGAGAACGTGCAGAGTGTCACCACAATGGGCCCCGAGGAAATGACTCAGTGGACCGTGTGGGCTGTCCAGAGTTCGAGAGCCTGGGCCCTGCTCTGCCCGTACGCTAGCTCTGTAAACCGGGGCATTAACCTCTTTTGCCTCCAGTTCCGTGAAGTGGGATGAGGGGAAGGGATGTAGTGGATCGGACTAACTTCTTAAAACCGCTCTCTCTTTGGTGGGAGTGGGCTTATAGCGGCTAGTGATGGGAAAGCCTAGTATGTAGCAGGCTTTCCCTCCCCTTCTCGGTAAGGCAAAATGGGGGCCCGGACAGAAGCCACAGCCTCTCTTGTTGTGCCAAGAAAGAAGCGAGGCAAATACGGAGTTTGAATCAGTAGCAGTTCTTGAACACAGAAGATGGGACTGTTTTCCTCCTGATTGTTTTGACTGCTGCCGGGAGCTGTATCCGGTACGAAATCCGTTCAGATCACCGAGAGCCCAAGAGCACACGTGCATGGAGAGATGGCGTAATTGGCACCATCGTGACTGCGGTGTGTGATCTTAGCGGGAGGAGGGGGTTGTAGGAGAACTTGTAATTGATTTTCTTTGTTGTAAAGTAGAATATTACCCATTGCATTCCTGTGGAATAATAATTATAACATCTCAGAGCGCCTTTCCCAGAGGTGCTTAAGGAGCTCGATAGACATATTCCTTCAGGCTTGTAAACACGGTGGAGCCGGGCTTGCTTGCATTTCTACCGACCGAAAGTTCCTATTAGCCTGCATCTCCCCCCAGCTGTCCTACTGGGATAAATGACTTTTATGCCGGCGAGCCCGACGCGTGGGGACACTGAAGTGCCTTCTGCCTCATCAAAGCGTTATGGAACCTTCGGCAGAGTTGTGCTGTTAATTGCAGTTTATGACAGCCGACGTTTTTGAAAAGTGGTAATCCGTGTGTTGCATAGGTGATAATTAGTCAGAACGGTTGATTAATTAGTCGGCTCTATTTTTTGACCGTAGCGAAGTACAGTATTTACAGTCACTGCAATACCGGTTCTACCCGAGAGCCACGAAGGAAGCGGGGTAAACTGAGGTAGGATTCTGCCACTGATTATTACTTTTTTTAGGGAGGTATGGCTGACACGCAACATTGTATCAGTTCCAGGTGTACAGCGTAATGACTTGGTATTTGTCTGTTGCGAAAGGATCCCCACAATGAGTCCCGTTAACTGTCACCAGGCGAGGTACAGAGTATTTTTTCCCTCGTGATGAGAACTTTTCAGACTCACTCTTGTAGCAGCTTTCAGGTCCTGAATACGGTATTATCAACCGGAGTCGCCATGCTGCACGGTACCTCTTCATGACTCACTTCCTTTATAGACGGAGGTTTGTACATTTTGACCCCCTTCACCATTTTTTAGAAAGATATTATTTAATTATTTGAAGCAGGGGTGAGGAGGGGCAGAGGGAGGCGGAGAGAATCCCAGCAGACTCCATGAGCTGGGCACAGAGCCCAACACGGGGCTCAATCTCGCAACCCTGAGATCGTGAACCTGAGCTGAAATCAAGTCAGTCACTCAGCTGACGGAACTGCAGGCGCCCCTCCCTCTTCACCTTTGCCAACTGTACCCCCATGGCCTCTGGCGACTACCAATGTGTTGTATGTACCTGCGAGCTTGTTTTAGTTTCAGTTTTTGTAAGATTCTACATGTAAGTGGATCACACGGTATTTGTCTTTCTCTGTCTTATTTCACTTATCATAATGCCCTCAGGGTCCATCCATGTTGTCACAAATCACAAAATTTCATTCTTTTTCATGGCTGAATAACATTCTTCTGTGTCTCTGTGTGTGTGTGTATCACATTTTCTTTATCTGTTCATCCATCAGTGGAGACAGTAGTCGTCTTTATTCTTGGCAGGAGTACATTCTCACTCACTCTGGGTAAACGATGCTTTCCAGAGCTTTATGTTTCAACTTCTGTGTTAGTTCCTTTCTTTTTTAAAAAGATTTTACTGGGGCGCCTGGGTAGCTCAGTGGGTGAAGCCTCTGCCTCCGGCTTAGGTCATGATCTCAGGGTCCTGGGATCGAGCCCCGCATCGGGCTCTCTGCTCAGCAGGGAGCCTGCTTCCTCCTCTCTCTCTGCCTGCCTCTCTGCCTACTTGTGATTTCTGTCTGTCAAATAAATAAAATATTTAAAAAAAGACAACAAGATTTTATTTATTGATTTATTTATTTATAGCATATGTGGAGGGAGGGGCAGAGGGAGAGGGAGAGAGAACTCGCAAGTGGACTGTGCACCGAGTGCAGAGCCCGATGTGGGCCTCTGTCCTGCAACCGTGAGTCATGACCTGAGCCAAAATCCAGAGCCCGCTGCTTGACCGACGGAGTCGCCCAAGTGCCCCTCAACCTCTACACTGGTGTCTCAGCTGAATGGGAGGAGAACATGGGTAAAAGCTGTAGGAACAGGCCATACGCTGATGACTTTGCCACCCTCAGCGTCGTGATAACCGGACCATTAGCTTTTACGATAAAGGTGAGTGTCTTTAAAATAGAATTTGGGTGACATTTAGTGAAGCCTCTTTACAAACAGATCCCTTAAGGAGAGTGTCAGTGTGGTGTATTTAGCTGTGTTAGCTGGTCTATTGCAAATGTTTTACTAAAGGGATACGGTCTTAAGTCAACTAAGATTGATTCGGTAACTTTTTTAAATGTCCAAGTTCTTCATCATGAGATTAAAAAAAATAGTATAAGAATGGATGTTGTGCTCAGGTTCACTGCAAAGAACAGAAAATCCAGGAATGTATAAAGAAGAAAGAAAAGAAAAGAATTTATTATTCTGTCACCCTGAGGGAACTCTTATTGGCCTTTGGTATATATCCTTCCCTTTTCTTCTGATGTGTTCCTGGAAACATTTTACAGAGTTAGCGCTACACATACTGTGTGCTGTCCCCCACCAACATTTTCTTAGGCCAGTGAATATTCTTTCAAAATAGATTTTATGCTGACTATATTTATGAACTATAATATATCAAACAAATCTCCAGTTGCTAGATGTTAGAAGATTTACAGATTTTGGCTTTATAATGCTGCAACAAGTATCTTTGTTCATTTATTTGTCCCTCTGTCCATTCGTTCAGTCAGCGGGCCGGGTGCCAGGTGATGGGCCAAGCGTTGAGCACGTACTGGTAAGCATAGCCCTTCTAATAGTTGACATTATTACTGCTACTAGCTATTGACTAGGTACTTCGTTAGAGTTAGCGTATTAATTATTGCACCTGGAGTTTTTGCTGTAAGCCTCTGCCATGGACATCTTTGCTGTCGGCAAAGAGGAGCATTTTTGCCATATCTCATTGGCCATAAGGCAGTTTTGCCATAAAAGATAAAAAAAAAAACAGGTTGACAGTTTGATCTGATTTCTCCACTGACACAACACTATCACTTTTGTGTTATCTACACAGCCTTCATAATGGTCTATACAGTGGTACGGGGTTTTGGATTTGGGAACGCCTAGCAGACACGTGACGATATGTCAAGAACCAACCAACAGACACTGGTACGAAGCCCCGTTACAGTGTGCATCCTGGTATTTGGAAACCGATACCTCTCACAATGAAGGCAGATATTTTAGGAAATAGAGAATGTGATGCTGAATGAGAAGATGAACTAACAAGCCAAAAAAAAAAAAAAAAGGTGTAATACTCTGAATGAAATGCTTTAAAGAAAGTGCTTCGTTGGGTACAGCCCACCAAGTAAAACCCACTATTTGCACATATTGCCATGAATCTGCACTATACATTTTGAATGTATTCAAACATTTTGTATTTTGCAGCAAGTCTTTTTGATTTTGTTATTCTTTTTCCTGTTTTCTTATTTCTTCTTCAATGAATACCCCTTTCGTTTTTCATGATTTTTATCTTGCATGGCGGTATCGCCTTATGGCCACTGGGTTATGTAGCAAAAATGCTTGCGGTAAACGTGCTTACGGTGATGCAACCTGGAACCATTAATTAAATGAATGTATGTTAGTATCGTCACCATCCTGATGTTAGTATAATAGTATCATAGCAGTAACTAAATCCGTAGGAGGTGGGGTGTTATCATCCCTACTTTCCGGATAAGGGAACGGAGGCTTGCAGAACCGAGGTATCTTGCCCCACAATCGCTCATCTGGTGCTTGGCAGGGCCAGGGTTCAACCTTAGGCCAACTACAGTCCTGCTCTTTTTTTTTTTTTTGTAAGGTTTTATTTATTTATTTGAGAGTCAGAGATCACAGGAGCAGGGAGGGACAGAGGAGAGGGGCAGGGACAGGAGAAGCAGGCTCCCCTGCTGAGCAGGGAGCCCGAGCTGAAGGCAGAGGCTTAACCGACTGAGCCACCCAGGCGCCCCTTAGTCCTGCTCTCTTAACCACGATGGCTACTGTGCCAGTAAAAACAACACTTGCCCTGATGGACATGAGACCATTTAAATGCAATTCTCTTTGAGTGATTCTCGGTTTATTTTTTAGGATAAATTCTAGAAATAGAAATACCGAGTCAGTGTATGAATAGCCCTTTTAGTGAACAATGTCGGACCTAAATGGGGGAGGACCAGAGATGATGATGATTTACTTATTTGCTTTTTTAAAAAATTTTTTTGATTCTGGGTGTCTCATTGTGCTGCTAGCTAGGTAGACAGCAGAAAATAGGCGTGGCGGTGACTCAGGCCTGGGGAGGCCCTGCGGAGAGGCTGGGCAATGCTCTCGCCGCCAGACTGGGTCCGCGGGACTGCCCTTCGGAAATGTTTATTTCCCCTTGACCTGGCCAGATTCGATAGGGCAGGAGGAGGCGCCACGGGGAGGAAGAGGTCATCAAAGGAATGAGTCTAGACAAGCGAAGTGCATAAGCCTTTAAGATGAGCCTCATCTCAAGAAAATGCCTCTGCTCTCTAAAAATCACCAGTTCGGTTAAAGACTGTCTTAATTCAGTAGAGCTTCCCTCACACCTAGACCATAAAGTACTCAGCTTTGGCAAGGGGCTGTACTCTTCCTTCTGCTCTCATGGCTGCCGCAGTCCTCCTCAGGGGCCCCGTCTCCGCGTGGACCTGTCCTTTGCCGGCCTCCTGTGATGCAGTACCGCGTCGGAGCCAAAGCACAGCCTTGGTGGGCGGCTGTCCTGGGTTCGCCTCCTGGCGGTGCTGTTCACGGTCAGTGGTGTGGGGTCGGACTGTCTTCCTCTTTAACTGGAGCACCACGGGGCGCGGGGCTGGGCCAGCTTCAGGCGACAGTGGCGCGGCCTGTCTGTGCCGCTCGTGTAGCTGCCACCTGTCACCATGTCGCAGTCTTCCTACCGCGACTGTACCCTACGATGTACCGTTTATTCCCACAGTTTACTCATCCCATAGCTGGAGCCGCACCGCAGCTCCCTTTCACTCCTTCTGGCAACTGTCCCTTTGTTCTTGCTTTATCTGTGCTTTTCATTAGTTCATTCATTTGGTTTTTTTATTTTTTAGATTCCACATATAAATGAAGTAATACGGTATTTTTATGGTGCTTTTTCTTTCTCTGACTTATTTTACTTACTGTAATACCCTCTAGGTCCATCCATTTTGTCCCAAATGGTAAGATCCTATCTTCTTTTTACGGCTGAGTAATATTCCACAGTGTGTGTGTGTGTGTGTGTGTGTGTGTGTGTGTGACATTTTCTTTATCCATTTAGCTAGCGACGGATGCTTGGGCTGCTTCCGTATCTTGGCTATTGTAAATAATCCTGCAGTAAACATAGGGGTGCATATCTTTTTTTGAATTGGTATTTTTTCTTTGCATGAATACCCAATACTGGATCATATGGTATTTCTATTTTTAATTTTTTAAGGCACCTGCATACTGTTTTCCACAGAGGGCACCAATTTGCATTCCCGCGAACAGCTCACAAAGGTTCCTTTTTCCCCACGTCCTTCCTCACCAGCGCGGACAATCTTTTCGGTTCTCAGTGTATTCTCTTAAAATAACACAGAGCCATAATGATAATCAAATGTGGTGCCATGCGCAGAGAAAAATGACGGCTAACCTCTATGGAGTTTTTACCGTAAGAAGGAAACGGCGTTGTTTCACGTTCTAAGCATGTAAGGTGCACATGTTCACTTCCTCAGAGCGTCTGTGGTAAGCTGCATTCTAGAAAGCTCTCCTGGCCTTCGCCCTGCTGTTACTTCTGTGATTATGTTACTTCATGTGACAAAGGCGACTTGGAAGGTGTGATTACATGATTGAACCGTAGACCCAAGGATAGGGAGATTATCTAGGTGGGCCTGGACATTACAATCATATAATCACACGAGCCCCTTTAAAGCTAGTTTTCTCTAGCTATTGGCAAAAGAAGTCAGAGATGCGCAGCATGAAAACGGCTCAACTCGATTGCTGCTTTAAAGATGGTGTCCGTGAAAAGAAGCCGGGGCAGCCTCTGGGAGCAGAGGATGGGACCTGGACTGGCAGTTAGCAAGGAAGCAAGGACCTCAGACCTACAGCGGCCAGGAGCTGGGTTTGGAAGCGGATTCTTCTCAGGGCCTCCAGGCAAGAGCCCAGCTGGCTGCATATGGGTTTCAGCCTTGTGAGACCCTACACGCAACCCCGCTGAGCCCACCCACAGAGCCGAGACGTAGTAAACGGGTGATGTTTTAAGACGCTAGGTTGTGCCAGCAGTAGAGAGCAAACACAAGCCACATGCAATAGCTACCCGGGGTATATGCCCATTTGCAGATGCCCAAACTGAGGAACAGAGAAGCCATGTCACTTTTCCGAAGTCTCACAGCTATTAAATATCCGAAGTGGGATTTAGGGGCACCTGCGTGGCTCAGTCGGTTAAGCGTTTGGCTTTGGCTCTGGTTATGGTCCCAGAGTCCTGGGATGGAGCCCTGCTTCACCTCTGGGCTCCCTGCGCAGCAGGAGACTGCTTCTCCCTCTCCTCTCCTCTCATACTCTGTCTCACTATCTCTGTCTCTGTCTCTCTCTCAAATAAATAAAATCTAAAAAAAAAGTGGGATTAGGTGCCACATTTAAAAAAAAGATTTTATTTATTTATTTGACACACAGAGAGAGATCACAAGGAGGCAGAGAGGCAAGGAAAGAGAGAGAGAGGGAAGCAGGCTCCCTGCTGAGCATACAGCCCAATGCGGGGCTCGATCCCAGGACCCTGAGAGCATGACCTGAGCCGAAGGCAGAGGCTTAACCCGCTGTAGCCACCCAGGGTCCCCGCCACATTTCTTGATTTTGCTGATGGAGGTTTAGCTAGTCCTGTGCCAGGGGCTTCTGGATGAAGATGGAATACTTGAAGCTTTAGTTTTACTCATAGGAATAGGTCTTTTTATACTGTCATGAACGCAAATATTTCATAGGCTAAAATGAAAAAAAGACAAAACCAGAGATTACACAGACAATTTGTTTTTGATAATCTCTTTACTGTGAAAAATATTCGACTGAAAAACTTGGAGAAGCACTGAGCTGATATGTATTCCAACTAATTTAGTTAATTGAGTTTACTAATACTTTTCCTTCCCATTTTATTTCCTGAATTCACAGTGACTTTGCTGCACCAGCTCGATTTCTGGAACGTGAATCAGGAGCTCTAGACCCGGCGACCTGTCCTGCCCGTCTCCTGCTCATTCAGCCAGGCAAGATGTGCCTCTGTGATGCCTGGAGTGTCTCTCGTACAAGGTCACTTGTGAAGTAACGCACTTTTCTAGCTCTGCTTCCTTGCATACAAAATTAGGTGACAAACTTTCTTTAGGGTCTCTGTCTATGGCCATACCACATGCTTTCCCGTTCTTGCACGCCCTGACTTCTGGATTTGACAAGGTGGGGCGTTGTTTCTCCAAATCCATCCTGGGCACCACCTACGTCATAATCTCTTGGGACCCCGAATACAGAAGCAGATCCTGAGCTGGCCCCAAACCTTCCGATGAGACACCCTGAGAGCTGGGGCCCAGGACTTTGATCTCATACCAGCTCCCCGGGTCACTCCTGTGTACACTGAGGTTTGAGAATACAGCTACAGGGAGGGACGCAACAGAGGCCTGCGCCCTAAGTCATCTCTGTCCTTAGAAGACAAGCCTTATAGGTTTGGAAAGAAAAACAGGGCCACACCTGCCTGTGTCGGTCGCAGGGCCGAACCACCCTTTTCCACCGTAAACCCTCACCCCAACCCAGGCCGGGGGGAGCTGCGCCTGGTCACCGAGCGGCTCTGGTCTGTGCCTGCAAAGTCGCCTCCACCGTCCCGGGTGCACCTGTGCGGCCGCAGCCAGCAACAGGGTCAGTGTGGGGAGACGGTGCGCGTCCCTTTGCCTTTCCCCGAGGGAGGCTGGGGTGGGCCGGGAGCGCCCCGGGCAGCTCGCCCCTCAGTGAGCGCCCGGGGCAGCCGCGCTTCCCACCTCGGGTCCCGCCAGGTTTCCTACCTGGGGAACCGGGTCGTCCTGGCCGCCTGCCCGCGCGGACCCTCCCCGCCGTCGCCTCCCGCGGTCCAGCCGGGCGGGCGCTGTCGCCGGTGCCCCGGGGGGGGGGGTGTCCGCGCCGCTGCCCCCCGCCCCCGGCGCCGTCGGCTCTCCCGGACCCCCTCGGCGGGCCCTTCCCTTACCGCGCGACACCCGGCGGGGACCTGCCCCTCGCTCCGGCGACACCGGCGGAGGCGGCCGGCGCGGTGCGGGAGGCTCGTCCCGCCCCCGCCCCCGCTCCGACTCCGCCTCCGGCTCCCGCGCTGGGCGAGGCCGCCTCGGGCGCTGCGGAGGGAGCCCCGCGCTCGTCTATGGCAAAGTTCCTGGCCGAGCTCCTGGGCTGCGCGCTGCCGGCCAAGGGCGCCTCTCCCGCGCCGGAGGTGGGTGCGGGCGGCGTGCGCGGGCGGGGACGGGCGTGCGCGGTGTACGCTGCGGGTCCGGGTGCGGTCGGGGTGCGGTCGGGGTGCGGGTCCGGGTGCGGTCCGGGTGCGGTCGGGGTGCGGGTCCCGATGAGGTCCGGGTGCGGGTCCGGGTGCGGGGACGCAGCAGCAG
Organism: Mellivora capensis; assembly: GCA_004024625.1. Classification (NCBI taxonomy): domain Eukaryota; kingdom Metazoa; phylum Chordata; class Mammalia; order Carnivora; family Mustelidae; genus Mellivora; species Mellivora capensis. The sequence continues at coordinate 18,590 of PISX010020693.1, read as the reverse complement.
CATCGCCGCCGCCTCGGGCCGGTGTGGGCAGTCGGTGCGGCCTTCGGGGACGGACACCCGCACCGGACTCCGCGTGTCCCGCACCGCTCGCCTGGGGCTGGGGCGGGGGAGGGGCGGGAGCCCTGCGCCGCGAGGCCGGCCTGTCCCGCTGAGGGCGCTGGGGGCAGCGGCCGTTTATGGGAAACCTGTGCTGGCCGCTGGGCCGCGACGGCCTCACACGGGGCACCGCAGCCCCCTTCCCCTCAGGTCTACACTGGGAACAGTGGATCCTTTGTCTCCGTCTACACGAGGGACTGCCTGACATCGAGGCCTTGACGAGAGGGCGGTGGCCGCGACCCTTCCTACAGCCTCACTCAGTGCTCGGGTCGGACAACCGTTCCAGCGGCTGCTCCGGGAGCCCCCGGGCGCAGTTTCCCGACAGGAGGGGACAGCAGCACTTGGGGTCCCCCCTCCGCAACGCAGGCCGCGCTGCAACGACGCTCTCCTGCCTGCTGCGGAGTCTCTTCTGCCCTTGGTCCCTGTGGGCGCTCCTGCCTTCTGGGGCCTCTGGTCACGGGCTTTCTTTTAGGGCTCAGGTTGCCCAACCCATCGTCCCTGCCCTGTGACCGATCGGTGTCAAGCAGGGAGATGGCCGTAGTAAGGGGCGAAGAGCGGAAACCAGACTGACAGGCCTGGGCGCTCGGTGGCCTGAAATCTTAAAAAAAAAGAGTGAAAAGCCTGAAAACGTAAAGTTTTCCAGGCCCGCAGCTAAAGTCAGCTCTGTTGATTGGCCTGTGAACATCTCCGCTCATTTCCTTCTCTGTGATGGAAGTGTTAGGTAGCACTTGGGGGTCATTCCAGAGAGGTGAGATGCTCCTTTGAAACTTTCTCTCTGACTTTTTCCTTATTGTATTTGGGTTTTTATTTTTATTTATTTATTTATTTATTTTTTTAAGATTCTATTTTTAAGTAATTTCTACCCCCAATGTGAGGTTCGAACCCACACCCAGAAGATCAACAGTTTTTGGCTCCACCAACCAAGCCGGCCAGGCACCCTCTGGATCTTTGTTTTTTAATTGCAAACCCACACCAAGCGATTTTGTTGTAGGTACTGACTTTTGGCTGAATATTCCTGTTTCGTCCTCCAGCCAACAGATGCCCCACCTTGATTTCTTAGAGTGAGTGGCTCTCCATCGCTGCTGGTTGGAGGGCAGCTTAAGAAATAATCAGGGAGGGGTGCCTGGGTGGCTCAGTGGGTTGAAGCCTCTGCCTCCGGCTCAGGTCATGATCCCAGGGTCCTGGGATCGAGCCCCGCATCGGGCTCCCTGCTCAGCGGGGAGCCTGCTTCCTCCTCTGTCTCTCTCTGCCTGCCTCTCTGCCTACTTGTGATCTCTGTTTGTCAAATAAATAAATCAAATCTTAAAAAAAAAAGAAATAGTCAGGGATACACCAAGACAATTAAGGAAACGAGTGACTGTTTTGTCTTTGATGAGCTCCTGGGAAAGGGAATTCCTTCAGTCCCTCCCTGGTGACTCCGCGTATCTTGCTTTGTGTCATTTTCTACCCATGTGGGGGCAGGAGCCTCGGAAGTCTCTGTTCTCTCCTTTCTAAAGATGACTGATTCGGCATTGCTGAACCCCCACCAGGTACCCCCTTTAATCAGTGTTGCTAGAAGAGTTGACATCATGTCTTCCCTATCGGGGAAAATCTGTCCAAAGGGGTGAGTAACTGAGTCAGGAGTGTGTTTGGGATTGCTTTCTTCTCAGGCAACACATTCTTACTCATAAATGAAGAAGCATTTGTTGTGCTCTCTATATTTGGGAGGGAGACAAATGTGTAAGAAAGATATTCTTAAAGCTTTCTAAATATTCATTTCCCCAAAGCGAAAGTGCTAGGGCATGAGAAAATTTAGGCAGCTCTGCGTCTTCACCAAATGCTCTAATTCTAACTTTGGAGGCGACCTTTAGTTCAGGGAGATCAAGAGAAGAGACGCAGGTTTTCATAAGGAATGGCCTTTGTTTTCATTTTGGTTAGGGGGTGGCTGTGAACGTGGTTTCTCCCGACACAGGCCCGTGTGGTGTGCACAGAGGAGATTCTGCCTGATAGAGGACTGAGCTCTGACTGCACATCTCATGTGTTTGCAGTTGTCCGACTGGGGAGATGGGGTGACAGGTTGTGGGGAACACAGGGGCAGAGAGTCACTGGGGTTGGAAAACTGGCCGCGTGTATACCTTGCCGTGTCCCCTTCGGAGGTGAAGGACAGAGGGCGCGTGTGCCCAGCCCAGCGCGTCTTCGTGACCGTTCTGTTAACCTTCTCTCTTTTTCTTAGCACTTAAATTTACGAACCAAGTCCTTGAGAAGCAGTTTTAAAGTTCCAAGAAAAATGAAAGGATGGAAAGTTTACCTCCGTCACAGCAGTGCCCTGAGCCCTGGGCTAGATTTTTGGAACAACGTTTGTGCCTCGCCAAAGGCAGAGCTGCTGCGGGAAGAGTGGGCTTTCTGGGCGTTCTGTTGTCTAGAGACCTAGCAGGTGCTATTACATGTGTCCCCTGTGCTTAGCCCGGTGGGAGTCTGGCCCTGACGTGCATTCCTGCCCCCGTCAGCTCTGACCTGCTGTGAACCTGCCCCCCCAACGCCCCCACCTCGGCCTCAGCCGCGCTTTTCATTGTGCTTCCTGATAGCGATGGGTCTGGTTTCAGAGCAGAAAGAGGCAGGACAATTATATAATCCGAGGCGACTACGTTTTCTCCTTCCAGGCCCCCTTCCCTCGGTCTGCAAACCTGCATTTTTAATGCTGCCATCCTTCATGCTCTAACCCGGAGGGGGCCTTTCAGGAGCCACATCCGCTGGGCAGAACCCATCTGGCTCTCCGGAAAAGGGGCGTTCGGGGCAGCTGGGTGGCTCTGGTCGTGATCCCAGGCTCCTGGGGTTGAGTCCGCGTCGGTCTCCTTGCTCAGTAAGGAGGCTGCTGCTCTTTCTCTGATAAATAAATAAAATATTTTTAAAAAGGGGTGTTCGGTTCCATGCTGCTGCTTATGGATGTGGTCGCCTCTCGAATCGTCACGCTTCCTGTACGTTCTGCTCGTTTCCGCGTTCCGGTTTCTGTCTCCGCCACTGTTGCCGCCCGACTGTGACATAGCTTTATTTTAGTTCGCACATAATACAGTAATAACTGTCATTTATTGTACATTCCGGTGGGCATTGTTCTGAGGGCATAACGCACACGGTCTCAGCTCTCTTCCCAGTAGGCCCGATGCGGTGTTAACAACCGAGCTTCAGAGACAAGAAAATCGGGGTTTACAGAGTTCAGCTAACTTGGTTAAGGTCACTCTAGTGATGTACGCTCGAGTGAGGCTCTCTAGGGTCACCTACCTTCCTCAGCTCTGGTTACTTGGTACTTGGTGTTAGTTTTTTGTTTCCCACATCAGCTTTATTCCTAGTTAGATGCTTTCTCTTTGGAACTAGGAACGGTAAGCGCCCGCAGTCTTTCATCCTTCCTCCTTCACTGTGTTACCACTGGGGTGGCACGAGTACCCTACTCCTGAAAATGTTCAGTCGAAGGCTGATGGACCTCAGAGGAAAGGAGCAGATTCAAGTTCGATCACCATGACCCTTGGTCGCAAGCTTCCACTGATGAAGCGTTTCCTGCACGGTGTCCTGTTTTACCCCCAATGACATTATGAGGTTAAGTTGTTGTCATCCCTGTTTTGGAGGAAGCCAGGGCTCAGGGTCATTACCTGAATCGCCCAAGGTTTCTCCCTAGTGTGGATCCAGTCTGGGAGGTAGACCCTGGACTCGGATTCCACAGTGCTGCTCTGACTTCCTGGACCTTGTCCTGGCCCCCGACTGCTGCCTCATCCACCCCGTCTCTGGGACTGTTGCCAAAGCAATTTTCCTTAATAGCCCAGCTCAGCACAGTGTCTGTTTATGTGTCCCGAATTCCTTGGCGGTTGGCCCTCGCTTGCAGTTGCAAAAGGGGACGCTGTTCCCTTTGGCGGTATGGACGGTCACTGACAGTGTGGACTGTCACACTCACAGTGTGGTCACCACTGACAATTCCTGTCCAGTCTTTGCTTCCTCTTACTATAATGCTAGCACTCCAGCAACTTTTGCCTACGCCCATTTCCTGATCATGTTGTCTCACCACTAAGCTGTTGGCTCTGCCTGGAGTTTTCTTCCCCTAAGTCATCTATGGAGTTTCCCTCCTGCGAGATTCAGTCAGATCCCCCTCCAGACCCCCCCTTGGACCGAGCCAGCCCTCTACCGCAGGCCCACTGAAGACCGTTGGCGAGTTTCTACAGGAGACCCGTGGCTGCTTTCCGGAGCAGCTTCTCTGTGCTTCGGTGGAGATGACAGCAGTGCCAAGTGCAGGGTGGGGAGGTTGAATGAGTTAATGCTGGAAGGTGCTTAGAACAGTGCTCAGGGCGTGGTCATCGCTGAGTGCCTTGCCTCTTGTCTGACCTCTTCAGGCTCAAGAGCCCTGCACCCAGCAGAGTGTCGTGCACAGCATTTTGCCTCCCATGAGTAACTGATGGGTCAGATTGATCTTCCAGCTCTGAAGGCTGATGGCTTTCCTTGCTCTTAGACTCCTTGTTGTTTTCCTGAAGTTCCAATTTAACCAGCACCCTGTATTTTTATGAGCCAAATCTGGCAACCCTCTTACCTGCCCCCTTCCCCTCAGAACCCAGTCTCTAAAGTCCAATCCTACTCAGCTGTAGCAACCCTGTCCCCATCTTTCCCACATAACGGCCCCTATTGTGACAGAGATCCTGTCCCAGGCCAAGGGAACCAGCTATTGGGACCGTGTGTCCCCACTGCCTCACCAGTGTGGAGATGCCGGAGTGAGCGAGCTTTCCTCTGCAAGGGTCAGGTGTGTGTGTGTCGGGGCACGGCTGGCGTCCCACTTATTCATTCCTCGTGTGTTCACCAGCTCACGCACTCATTCGTTCATTTAACAAATGCTATTCAGCCCTGGCTTTGTGTTAGGCACCCCATGAAAGCCTTGCTAAGAGACACGCGAACTGTTTCCACCGTGACGCACAGGAAGACATGTATTGCACACTGCAGTCCTGAATGCACGTAGCTATTTATACCTATAACACTGAAATTCAGTTTCAAGAATAATACATTTACTTATGAAGGGGACGTACTTTGGTCTTTGCAATTCTATTTTTTCCATTCAATTTCTTCCATTCTATTAAGAATTAAACAAGGAAAGACCCACTGAATTGATTTCATGAGTTCTGACTCATAACTTGAAAAGCACTGCTCCAGGGGATGGTAAGATTCTATGTTTACAGAACAGTGTGTAGTACCTCGTTATCCCAGGACTGTACTTACACACTATTACCCTCTATCAGAAGATTTTTGTGGTCTACCATGGGAAGCCAATCACCATGAATAATATTATTTTTTGGGGAGAGGATATTTTCAGGGTTTCAAACAACTAACTTATCAAATGACCTTTGGTAAATATTCTGCCTCTAATTTGGGTACGAGGTTTGACATGTTGCCTGAGCCCGTGTTATGATAGGCTTTTGGTTTAGAACATTGTAGTGGATTTCTGTTTCTTTCTCTTTGCGTCTACTGACAACAAATGTGCCCCATGGGCTGAATGACTCCTCAGGCTGCATGTGTGGGTCTTTCCAGCTTTATATTTTAATTGACCCCAGCCCTTCTCTCTTGGAAGAACTTATACTTTCAAGCAGTTTTTTTTTTCCCTTCTAATTTGCCTGGTAGAGATCTTGTTTTTGTCTATTACAATGAGCCCCTTTGTTTAAATGAATCTTTCGTGCTCTCATCCTCTTGGTCATTCTGCTGGGCCTCAGCCACCTAAAGAACGAGCCCAGTGGTCAGGCTGTGTTGAAAGCAAATAATTTGGGTGCATAAGGCTGAGCTTCTGTGATTGGATGTCGGTGCATGATCAGAAGGGAGAAGTTTACTTTGAGAGTAATAGCTCCTGTTGCCATAGCTGGGCTTTTGATGAGGGTCATTTGAATTTTAAGCTAATGGGTACCGAGTTTGTCTTGTAAATTCACAATTCAGTTTGTTCGAGGGCCAACTGGATTGCTCGCTCACATCTGAGCTATTGTATACGCACAGGCAACTCTCCTCACCTTTTGTGTTAGCTGCTTTTAAACTCTGCTTGTGGTCCTAAATGCACGCGTTTCATTTATAGGAATATTTGGTCCCATTATGATTACATCTGTCTAATGGCTTCTTGCTGAGAAACCATTACATGATTTTTTCCTTTTTGTATTTTGATAGTAAAGGCTGGTGTTTCCTGTCGGTCAAATGGCCATTGCTGGCTGCACGTCTCAAGGGGCAGGAAAAGAGCTTCCCTCCTTGACTGATTTCCTTCGGCTTAGCTCTTTTCAGTTTGTGGTAGTGTTCTTGCATGTTATGAATTTCTTTACTTCACAAGTGTTTGGTAAAATACAGTAGGTCTAGTAGTGACATTTGTACTTAAGAAGTTCTACCATGGGGCGCCTGGGTGGCTCAGTGGTTAAGCCGCTGCCTTCGGCTCAGATCATGATCCCAGCGTCCTGGGATCGAGTCCCACATCGGGCTCTCTGCTCAGCGGAGAGCCTGCTTCCCTCTCTCTGTCTCTCTCTGCCTGCCTCTCTGCCTACTTGTGATCTCTGTCAAATAAATAAATAAAATCTTTAAAAGAAAAAAAAAAGAAGTTCTACCTACTTGGAGTTGCCTACAAAAGTAGCCCATAAATAAAATGATAACTTTTACGTATCTGAATTTCGTGATGAGTAAGGACTACGCTTTCTACCCTTGGAGAATCTTAAATGTATTCTAGGCCTGTTTCTCCAAATGCCTATAATATAGCAATTATTCTGTGTCCTTTTCAAACCAAAATGGAGGACTCATCATCCTCCTAGGACCCACCGGAACCTCCTTCTTTCCAACTCCATTGGCAGCCAAAAGCACCACACATCTTTTTACCTAGGGGAGCACTTTGGTGCCATTTTTGCTTTCTTCCTTTTTCCTTTTTACTTCATGAACAATCTGTCAGTGGCTCCGGCGGGTGCTTTCCTGGACTTAGACCTTTCTTTGTATTCCTGTGGTTGTTGTCCCCCGACCTGACCAACACTTGTTGAGTACGAACCACCACCAGTGAGCAGTGGGGTCTGTGGGGATTTCACAACAGGTGGTAGCTGGTTTGCCTCTTTCAAGCCTTCCTCTCCTCCCCCGTTCCTGGATATGCTGCTCGTGTGCTGTAATGCTTTGTCATTGTCACTTTCCTGGGCAAGAGTCTGTCTACAGGACTTTCTGTTTCCACAGGCTCAAGTCTTTAAACTCTGCCTGGGTTGTTCTGAGGCTCTCTCTCAAGTGTCTTGCTCTGCCGGGCTGACTTTGCTTCCTGCCATTAACTTTCCTCAGGGATCCTCACAGGTCAAATGCAAATTCTTGCTCCTGGGCCTTTGTTTATGCCACCTGCTTATCCGATAATATGATGACCTCTCTTCATTCTTTCCATTCTTCCCAATTAAACCATACCCGATCTTCAGGGCCAGAGTGAAGGTCCGGCCCCTCACGAAGGCTTCTCCAGCTACGGGAAGCGGCCGTGGGCGCGCAGGCTAGGGGTCCGGATCTTTGTCTTCCAGGCCTGGTTCCTCCACCTCTTAGCTGTGTGACCTCAGAGAAAATACTCTTTGTATCTCGCTTTCATTTTCTGTAAAAGTGGAATGACAATAGTAACTATCTCATGGAGTTGTTACGAAGATTAAATAAGATAATTCAAATAAAATACCAAGCATAGTGTTTGGCTTGTGGCTCATTGACACATAATATCACGATGATGATGACGATGACGACAGTTCTGTACTTTGACCTTCATCCCGGTAGCCTGGGGTGCCTCTCTCCTCTGACCGTCTTAGGACATACCTTTTCCATTTCTGAATTCTCTACAGTGCTGAGTACAACATAGGTAGGTGCTCAATCAGTGCTCATTAATTTTGAAAACATGCCGTATGCTGTTTTAGCAAAATCTGAGAATCAATTTACTTCTGAATGGATTTAATTGTATCTTATGGAAGTGTGACAGCCACTGTCCTTTCGTGACTTGCCCCCTAATCTATGGGATGTTTATTGATGCTAACTTGGGCTGCAGCTGTACAAATGTTGATATTATACTTTTTACGTACAACTCTGGCAGAAGTAATACTTGACAAATGTGCCAATTATAGATTCCATTTAAATGAAGTTCAACCGTAGATTGAAATATAATTAAACACAGTATTTTTTATTTTTCAGTTGGTTTGCAAACATGTGTCCTCAAAATAAGTCAAGTGAGGCAAATCCATGCTATAAGTCAAGATTTTAGTCATCAGACTTCTATGTTGCATCCTGTTTGGAGAGTTCTGGCTGGAAGTCAGGTTAGCTTATTCTAAAATTAATTTACTCCAACGAACACTTACCCAGTGGGCTTCCTTATCATATTTCCAGCGGGAAAGAGGGAGTAATGATGCCCTTCTTCTCTGGAAACTCTGTTGGATGGCCTGAAAGCATGGAAATTTACTTTCATGGAGATTATTTGAACTTGGCTGGAAGTCAAGTGAGGGAGTCTGCAGAGAGGCACATGGGGCTGAAAGCTGAGGGCGGCAGCATCATGCATTGCAAATAACCTACACCAGGAGTCTTAAGCTTTGGATTCTGAGCCTGGCTCATCTCACCGGCTGAATGCTATTGCGGGAAATCTCCCTACCTCTCTGAGTGTCCATTTTTATAGCTCTAAAATGAAAGTAACAATATTCAGTTTGCTTTACTCATCGAAATGATGTGAAGCTCCAGAATGGTAACACA
>PISX010020692.1:24454-35336 GCA_004024625.1 Mellivora capensis | reverse complement strand
TGGGAATGCAAGCTGGTGCAACCGCTCTGGAAAACAGCATGGAGATTCCTCAAAAAGTTGAAAATAGAACTACCCTATGACCCAGCAATTGCACTACTGGGTATTTACCCTAAAGATACAAACGTAGTGATCCGAAGGGGCACGTGCACCCGAATGTTTATAGCAGCAATGTCTACAATAGCCAAACTATGGAAAGAACGTAGATGTCCATCAACAGATGAATGGATAAAGAAGATGTGGTATATATACACAATGGAATACTATGCAGTCATCAAAAGAAATGAAATCTTGCCATTTGCGACGACGTGGATGGAACTAGAGGGTATCATGCTTAGTGAAATAAGTCAATCAGATAAAGACAACTATCATATGATCTCCCTAATATGAGGAAGTGGAGATGCAACATGGGGGGTTTGGGGGGTAGGAAAAGAAGAAAAGAAACAAGATGGGATCGTGAGGGAGACAAACCATAAGTGACTCTTAATCTCACAAAACAAACTGAGGTTTGCTGAGGGGAGGGGGATCGGGAGAGGGGGGTGAGGTAATGGACATTGGGGAGAGTATGTGCTATGGTTAGTGCTGTGAAGTGTGTAAACCTGGCGATTCACAGACATGTACCCCTGGGGATAAAAATACATTACATGTTTATAAAAAATAAAAAAATTAAAGATTTATCTTCAAAACCTAAAAGAAAAAATTAAAATTTAAAAAAGGCTTAAAAAAGAATTGATAAAATAAAATAGCTGAAAAGAAAAAAATATATAAAACTGAAAGACTACAGAATAATAAGAAAAAACCATAAATGCTATATGGTGTTTTCCCCAAGAACTGGAGTTTTGCAGTTCTCTATGATCCGTAAACTTGGTATTAGCCTGATATTCCTGCTGGTCTTCTGTGGGAGGGGCCTGTTGAGGGATGCTCAGGCGTCTTTCCCTGGGCAGAGTTGCACCATCCTTGCCAGGAGTCCCAGCTCTATGTATGGGACTCTGGATTGCATCATGTGGCTCTGTTTTGGTGCCTGATGGCCTTTAGCACTAATAGGGGGGATGTAAATGGTGCTATGATCTCTAGCCCAGGAGCTGAGAGTTCACGTACCCTCACGGAATAGCATTCAATTGCTTAAGTTTCCTGGTTTCTCTCCTAACTCTGTGTTCACCCAGTCTATGACTGAGCATCTTTATCTCAGGCATGTGACTCCATTTGGACTCTCCAAACTTTATGGACTCCTGAGGTGGGCACCCACACCCTGGGGAGGGAGGCGGCTTTTGCTGATGTTCTGTCTATTTTCTGGGCCCCTGGTCAGAGAGTGATCTCCCAGCTTGGTAGCATTTCACAGTTTATGGCAACACCAAGCAGAAAGCCATTACCTGGACTCACTGTTTTCAGCTGGTTTCCCTGCTCCACTGCGTGGGGTCTCTGCTGCACATCATACACCCCCATTCTTTTTGCATTTATTGAATTCTTTCAAGTCCATGCTGTCCTACCTGGAATTCTGCCCTGCTTTGCCACCTGAGCACCTTTCAGGCAGACTCCTGAAAGTTCGGATTTTGCATTGTGCTGCTCATAGTACTTTCCAATACCTGGGTTATGGAGGCTCCCCCCACCCAGCCCATGCAATTTATCTTATGATATATTGCCTCAGATTCACTTCTCCATACTTCCTACAAAAAGTGGTCATTTTTCTATTTGTAGAATAGCAACAATTCTTTTCTCAGATCTCTGGCTGATTTTGTAGGTGTTCAGAATTATCTGATAACTATCTAGCTGAATTTTAGGGACTACACAAAATTAGGGTCCCCTTCTCCTCTGCTCTTAACTCCTCCAATTTTATTGGTCTTTTCAAAGAACGAGCTTTTGATTTCATTGATTTTCTGTATTGATTTCTTGGTTGTTGTTTTTTTTCTAAAGATTTTATTTGACAGACGGAGATTACAAGTAGGCAGAGAGGCAGACAGAGAGAGAGGGGGAAGCAGGCTCCCTCTGAGCAGAGAGCCCGATGCGGGGCTTGATCCCAGGACCCTGGGATCATGACCTGAGCCGAAGGCAGAGGCTTTAACCCACTGAGCCACCCAGGCGCCCCTGATTTCTTGTTTTTAATTTCACTGATCTCTGCTTTAAATTGTATTATTTCTTTTCTTTTACTTTGGATTTAATTTGCTCTACCTTTTTTCTAGTTTTCTAAGGTAGAAGCTTAGATTATTGACTTCAGATCTTTCTTAAATATGCACTCACTACTATAAGTTTCTATTTACAGATTTCATTATATCCCACAAATCTTGGTAAGTTGTAATTTTTGTTTAGTTCAGAATTTCTCTTGAGATTTCTTCTTTAACTCATGTGTTATTTGGAAATGTGTTGTTTAATCTCCAAGTATTGTGGTATTTTCTAGCTATCTTTCTTTTCATTGATTTCTAGTTCAGTTCCATTGTGGTCTCAGAGTAGACTTTGTATGATTTCTGCCCTGTAAAATTTGTTCAGTGTGTTTTATGGCCCAGAATGTGATCTGTCTTGGTGAATGTTACATGTAAGTTTAAGAAGAATGTGTACCCTGCTGTTGTTAGATGAAGTAGTCTATAGATGTCCATTATATTCAGTTGATTGATGGTGCTGTTGAGTTAAACTATAGTTTTATTAATTTTTTGCCACTAGATCTGTCAATTTTTGACAGAGGGCTATTGAAGTGTCCAACTATAATAGATTTATCTATTTCTCCTTGCAGTTTTTTCAGTTTTTGTCTTATGTATTTTGACAGTATTTTATTAGGCACATACATGTTAAATCATTATGTCTTCTTGGAGAACTGATTCTTATATAATTATATGGTGCCTTTCTGATAACTTTCTTTACTCTGATGTCTATTCTAATAATACAGCTACTCCTGCTTTCTTTTGATTAGTGTTAGTATGGTATATCTTTTTCTGTCTATTTACTTTAAAACATTTTTTTAAATTGAAGTGCTGTTGACATACAATATTATATTAGCTTCAGGTGTAAAACATAGTGATCTGACAGTTATATAAATTACTAAATGCTCACCACAAGAAGTGTAGTTATCATTTCTCACCATACAGAATTATTACAATATTATTGACTATATTCTCTATGATGTAATTTTCATTCCCATGTCTTATTTATTTTATAACTGGAAGTTTGTACCTCTTTATCCCCTTCACCTATTTTGCCCATCCCTCCAATCTCTGTCTCTGTTTGTTCTCCTACCAGTTTGTTCTCTGTGTGTATGATTCTATTTCTATTTTTATGTTTGCTTTGTTTTTTGGATTCCAACCATAAGTAAATCATATGGTATTTATCTTCTTCTGTCTGACCTATCTTACTTTGCATAATATCCTCTAGTTCTATCCATGTCGTCATGAATGGCAAGATTTCACTCTTTTTGTTTATGTCTAAGTAATATTCATTGTGTGTGTGCATGCATACACACACATGCACACAAACACATACAAACACACATACATACTACATCTTTTTTATCCATCAGTGGATTCACAGTTTGCTTCCATATTTTGGCTTTTGTAAATAATGCTTCAATAAACAAAGGGGTGTCCATCTGTTTTCTTTTAATCTGTATGTGTCATTATATGTAAAGTGGGTTTCTTGTAGATATCATATTGTTGGGTCTTGTTTTTTAGTCCACTTTGATAATCTCTTTTAATTGGTACATTTAGTGATTACTGATATAGTTCAATTAACATCTGTTATAGTTGGCATGGTATTCTATTTATTGCCCTTGTTCTCTATTTCTATTTTTCTCCTACCCTTTTTTTGCATTTTATACTTTTATTTGAGCATCTTATATGACTCCACTTTCTCTCCTTTCTTAGAGTGTGTCAATTATACTTTTTAAAAGATTTTTTTAAAAAGTAATCTCTATATCCAACATGGGGCTCAAACTCACAACCCCAGGATCATGAGTTATAAGCTCTACTGACTGAGTCACCCAGGCACCCCTCAAAAGTATAACTGAAGGCCACCCAGGTGCCCTTCAGTTATACTTTAAAAAAAATCTTTGTTAAATGGTTGTTCTAGAAGTTGTAATATTTATAATTAACCCAATTCTACATTTCCAATAGCATTATACAGCTTTGTCAATAATGCAAGTATTTCATAATAATGAAATAATCCTAATTCTTCCCTCCCATCCTGGTCTTAATGCTGCCATTCATTTTACTTATACATAAGCTTAAATGTATACATAAGCACAGATAGTCAAAGTCAGTGTTGCTATAACTATTTTGAATAAACTTGTTAGATCAATTAAGGATAAAGAAAAGTTTTTATTTGACCTTCACTTATTCCTCTAATGCTCTTCCTTTTCTTTATGTAGATCTGAGTTTTCTACCTATACCATGTTCCTTTTCTCTGAAGAACTTCTAACATTTCTTGCAAGGCAATGAATTCCCTCATTTTTTTTTTGAGGAAGTCATTATTCCATTTTTGAAGGATAATTTCACAGGGTACAGAATTCTAGGTTGGTAGTTAGTATCTCTCATCTTTTGTGTATCTAAGATGAATTGTTGATTTTTTTTTCAGTTTCTTCAGCTTTTTAACTTTTTAGAATAGAGAGTTACCTTCCAACTTCTCACATGCTGGACCAGAAGCCAGAAGTCCCATTTTACATTTTGAAGAGAATATATACATCATTGGCTTCCATCATGGGCTGTTCCTCTATCCCCTTATAGACAATCATTTTTTAATCAGGTTTTATTTATCCCTTCGGTTTTTAAAAATATAAGCAAATATAACATGTATATTAGTTTTTACCCCTATTTATAAGTAAAAGTTGGCATATTCTACACCAGTGCAGCCAATAGAAATTTCTGTAGAAATGAAAACGTTTTGTATCTATGTTGCCCAATATGAAACATGGCGAGTGCTAATGGGGAACTGAGTTTACTGTGTTATTTAAATTTTGTTTATTAAGTTTAAATACCCTGTGTGGCTAGTGGTTACTATATTGGACAGGAGCAGGTTTACATACTTTTCTATACCTTGTTTTTCACTCAATCGTGTATTCTAGAGATAGCAATACAGAAAGGGAGGAAACATTGCTTTTTATATCTGTATAGTAACCTAGGATGTAGGTATACCTTATATACCTGTGTACCTTTACTAGATAGCATCAAATGCCCTCTACAGAGCTCTTACAATATCTACAGGAATGCATCACAATCCTGTTTCCTCACAGACTCTCTAAGAGGAATGCCAAGGGGGAATGCCTGGGTGGCTCAGTCAGCTAAACATCTCCCTTCTGCTCAGGTCAGGATCCCAGAGTCCAGCTCCCTGCTCAACAGGGAGTCTGTTTCTCCCTCTGCCCCTCCACCCCATTTGTGCTTTCTCTCACTTACTTTCTCTGTCTCAATTAAACAAAATATTTTTTTTTTAAAGATGAAACCTGAGAGAAGGTCAATATGATATGAGAAATCTATGAAAATTATTTCATAAATCAGGAAAATTAGATGTTTGGACAAGGGTCTTAGTCCTTCTTGTCTTTGAGACTCTGGCTCTATTATTTTCTGTTTCCTATGGATGTAGGCCCCTCCAACTGAGAGAGGAGGTATTAACATGAAGTAGAAACTCCATGTTACCTGAGAATACTAGTGGGAAGGACTTCCCTTCAGAGATAGGGCAGGCACAAAACTAGCTCAGAAATCCACCACTCTCACCTAACAAAGGGTTAAAGGAAAGGGTAAAATGTGTAGGTAGTTGTTGCCATGAGAAGAAATAAGACTGGCCTTGTTCTTTACTTTCTGTGAGTGAGATCTCTGAGGAAAAAGTAGGAATTTGTTAGTGCTATGCAGGAAGAGCGTGGTGTGAGTCATAAGGTGCAATAGTTTTTCAAGGTCCAAATTCTCACCTCTAAACCACATGATTTCCTGTTTAGATGCTGAATTTCCTAGACTTAGGTTGAAAGTTGGACTAAACTTGCTTGGAATGGAGTCCACTTATAGTCAAGTCTCCTCACCCCATGGAGTGAGTGGTAATACCTATCTTTTTGCCTGTGGATGTTTCCCATTATGCAGATCTAAAGATCAAGAGAGACAAAGTGTGGGATACAGATATTGAGTTGGACTGACAGTGCCTGACACAAAGTAAAAACCCAGTACACATTAATACATTAGTGAGATGTAGGAATAAGCAGAACAGAAAACTGTGTATATATCTGCTCAGTATTTTTATAAACATGCATTTTTCAAAAAGTTTGATCACTAAGTATTTGCTGTTTCATAATCTGCTTTGAGGAAAACATTTTGTGTCTGATTTTAAAATATTATGCCTTTTCATTGGGAAAAAAATAACCTTTAGAAAATGGAGAAAGATGCCACCTGGTGATAAGAGTCAGTTGCAGGTATAAAAGCCTCTTCTATGGAACTTGGGAAAAGGTGAGGTAATGGGAGAGAGTGAACATAGTATATTAATTTTATTGTATAGACAAAACTTTCTGGAGTTTTCCACACACTGATGGTAATTCTGCTATATTCTTGCCTGTTGGGAAAGAAAAGCGTATGTACAGTCTTTCAACTCCCACTCAGTTACAACAAGAATGGGCCTTGGGCTTGGAACACTTATTTCCCAAGAGATAAAGAGCCCACATAGCCTGTGCCAGGTTTATTGCCTTGTGTGGGAATATCTTTCTTTGTTTCAGATTCAGAGAGTACTCCTTTCTTTTGCTGAACAGTGTGTGCCAGCGACCCTCAGGCACGCCCCCACCTTTCAGTATTTGTCACATCACCAGTAAATGGTTTAGTTGTTTCAGACATATCAAGCAATATCAAAGTGCATTAAAAATTAAAATTATTCTGTCTCTCCTTTCTGTCTTCACCTACTCCTCCTACATAGTACAAAGATAGTCACCGTTGGTTTATTCATACCTATTCTCCAGATTTTTTCTCTACATATAATACACTAACTTATATTTAATCACACATGAATATCTATAAATCCAAGTTGGTATATATATTCTTTTGCCTAATGAGTACCATATTCTACATTTTTTTTATATTTTTATTTTTTGACTGTCTTTATTTTTAAATTTTTCTAACTAATCTCTAGACCAAATCTGGGGCTTGAACTCACAACTCCTACATTAAGAGTCACATGCTCTACTAATTGAGCCAGTCAGGCGCCCCCTATTATATTTTTGACTTGTTTGAATGACTAAATATGATTTTTATTTCATTTTATTTATATGTGGTGTGTTTCTAAGTATTTGTTGGGGATTTATATTTTTTATGCACATTGTCTTTTTTTCTATTAAGATATAATTTACATATAAAATTATATTAGTTTCAGATGTACAACATAATAATTCAATAACTGTATATGTTGCAAAATGATCACCACAATAAGTCTAGTTAACATCAATTACCACACATAGGTACAAATTTTTTCTTGTGATGAGAACTTTTAAGATCTACTCTCTTAGCTTCCATGAACAAAATATAATACTGTTTTACACATTTTCACTGCATACATACACAACTATCTTCCAGCTTGCTAAATTATTAAAGTATACCTAATATATATAAAATGCATAATATATTAAATATATTTAATACCATATATATTGTTTATGATACATAATTAATTATATAATATAAAATTTAAATGTAATACTTATATATTATATAATTAATACATGTAAAATGTAATGATTTATGTAATGAATATTATAATATGTAATATATATTTAGTATATATTATTATTTATTATATATATATATGACCTAAATTTATATATATTTATTAAAGTTACATGTTGCATTTGTCTCTCCTGGTCCTTATGCTCAGGGAGAGTTATGAGGAGTTCCAGAAGAAGACTTAATTTGAGATTGCAGTGGAATATTTGGTACATCGTTCACAATGTCAATGCTTGCTGCCTTCCCATTCCAATTCTTCTGATCTTTAAGAAGGATGTCGTTTCTTAGTCTCAATAGAATGACTATATTTTAGTGAACATTTGGGAATGTAAGAAGAAGGAAACACCACACACACACACACACACACACACACATTATGTAGGAAATTTGGTGCCATCTCTGTGATCATGCAGTGTAAAGGAGCTGGGCCAGGGGAAAAGTCCTCACCCTGCACATGGTAATAACTGGATTTTCCTCTGTGTTGGTGCCCTTCTTATTCACATGAGGACTGCACATAACTGGGAGTCTGTGACCTATTGGAAGCTCCAGGAAGAGGTGACTGGGGAGTTGGCAACTGCACTGAGAGTCAGAAGTGCTTCCTGGGTCTCATTACCTGAGCAATCCCAGGAAGAGTTCCCTTGATTGTGACCTGCACCATGATGCAGGTGTTTGCGAAGCATCCATCACTCTTTACACCTTAAGTGGCCCAGAGGCTGCAGAGGTCCTGGTCCTTTTAGAAGTTATAGTGACCTTTTTTTTTAAAGATTTATTTATTTATTTATTTGACAGAGAGAGAGAGAGAGAGATCACAAGTAGGCAGAGAGGCAGGCAGAGGGAGAGGGGGAAGGGGGATCCCTGCTGAGCAGAGAGCCCCATTCAGGGCTCAATCCCAGGACCCTGATACCACGACCTGAGCCGAAGGCAGAGGCTTAACCCACTGAGCCACCCAGGTGCCCCTGACATTTGTAAAACCTTCTTAATATATAAAGAGGAGGAAGGGTTCACTGGAGTCGTCAGAGACACCTCAAAGAGGAACTGGGCCTGACATAGTGGGCAGGAGTTATGGGCGATAGATAGGAGGGTGAGGACAGGGAATCCAGACTGAATTGTGAAGTATAGGGGCTCCCAGGTGAGCAGACAGGGCTCAGAGATAACTGGACACTCCAGGGGACTAAGACCACCTTGGCTTAGGATTGATTGGAGATTTTAAAGGACACATTTGCTTCCATGGGCTGCTACATAGTCTCATTACACAGTGAAATGACACAACTGTTCGTCAGAAGAAAGTGCTCTTTATGTCTCACTGGTCCATGGGGTATGGAAAAAAAACAGGAGTACTGATAGTAGTAAAGCTGAGTTGATGTTCAGCTCCCTAAACCTTCATCAATGTAGAAGCAGACATCAAAGGGAAAGATTTACCATTAATGGATCTCCACACTGGCTGGAAATGATACTTTTTTGTTTCTCACTGACCCCTGGTCCCATAGAATCTCATCTGTCAGCAAGTTTCTGCCTGCCTCCTGCAGTCACATTCTTAACCAGAACACACCATGTGTTAGCTCTCTCTTCATCTGTTCATTTGTTTCATCTCTGCATCCTCCCAGAGATCACTCGGTGAGGATTTTCTCCTCCTTTGTTGCCTCAACTACTTTTGTAAGTACAGTGGGTTATACCAGAGCACCATACTGCTTGGACAAGTTTAGTAGGCAAAATTTAACATTGACTGTCACTGTCATTTACATATTGCTTTTGCATAGGGTTTTCTATAGGGTTAAATGTGGCACAATGACCACAACTGGAACTGGATTTGTTGACAAACCCCCCTGCCCCCTGATAGTTGAGTAGCTGTGCTGTGGTAGAAACAGGAGCTCTGCAAACTTTGCACAAAAATGAATTTTGCTATTGTCCATACTACCTGATCTTTTTTTTAAATTTTTTTAAATTTATTTATTTGTCAGAGAGAGGGAGAGAGAGCGAGCGAGCACAGGCAGACAGAGTGGCAGGCAGAGGCAGAGGGCGAAGCAGGCTCCCTGCCGAGCAAGGAGCCCGATTTGGGACTCGATCCCAAGATGCTGGGATCATGACCTGCGCCGAAGGCAGCGGCTTAACCAACTGAGCCACCCAGGCGTCCCTACCTGATCTTTTTAAATGTGTTCACACCACCTGAACTTTTAAACTATGTTCAGTAGAAACTCTGCACAGGATCTCACCTGGGATGTGGGTTTATTTCTGGATTTCATTGATGTTATCTGCACATGTTGCCACATACACAGTTGGCCCTAGCCTAGATTCTTTTGGGGTAACTTCAGTGTTTTACCAGGTAGACCCACAATGCTCTTTTCATTTATCTAGTGAGAAATGAGTAAACATATAGAAAGTGTTTAATATGTCGTACTTCAACAAATATATGTATGGCCTCCTCTGTGTTCTTCCTTCCATAAGACATGACCTTAACATGATCTCATAGAAACCAATTATATTTAAGGCAGCAGGGAATGGAAATATATGAGAGAGAAACAGCTGCTGCTGCTTTGTAGTACAAATCACCTGATTATAGTGAGGAGGAGAAAGCAAATCATTCCCTATTTTATTTAATTTCCTTTCTTACCATCATTTACCTTCTACTTGGACATTGAAAGGAGATAGGACAGAATAACAGAGTATAAAGATGGATCTGCCATACAACAAACTAAAATCAGGAGACTCGAATTACAAATACCAGATGGAGCCTTGCCTGAAGGATCGTGGGTAGTCACTTCCCCTGTGCTGGTCTAAGTCCTAACGTAGAATAAGACTGTATATCCCAATAGTTAGGAACATGGGCTTAGGAATCAGATAAAGTGGGGAGAAAATTTGGCAAATTTAATTACTGGTTTTAGTAATTTAGTAAATTTAGTATTTTAGTAATTTACTATTTAGTAATTTTAGTAATTTTACTAAACTATTTAGTAAATTTAGTAATTTAGTAAAAATTTAGTAAAATTTTAGTAAATTTAAAATTTAGTAAATTTTAATTTTTAAAAAATTTTATTTTTTTAAATTTTTTTATTTTTTAAAATTTTATTTAAATTTAAATTTTTTTATTTTTTAATTTTAATTTTTAATTATTTATTTAAATTTAAATTTAATTTTATTTATTATTTTTATTATAATAATTAATTATTATTAATTATTATTAATTATATTATTATTTTATAATAATTTATAATTTATAATTATATATA
>PISX010020692.1:0-24354 GCA_004024625.1 Mellivora capensis | reverse complement strand
TAAGCCTCTAGATATATTAAACCCATATGTAATATATATATATAATATACATTATATATATATATATATATTCCTTTCCTTTTACTCTTTTAGTTGCACAAGGAAAGTATTTCTTTTATATATATACTTTATTTCTTTTTTCTACTGTCCCAAGATTCATTGTTTATGTACCACACCCAGCAATCCATGCAATACATGCCCTCCTTAATATCTATCACCAGGCTAACCCATCCTCCCATGTCCTTCCCCTCTAAAACCCTCAGTTTGTTTCTCAGAGTACACAGTCTCTCATGGTTTGTCTCCCTTTCCAGTTTCCCCCAATTCACTTTTCCTTTCCTTCTTGTAATCTCCTCCATGTTATTCCTTATGTTCCACAAGTAAGTGAAACCATATGATAATTGATTTCTCTGCTTGACTTATTTCACTCAGCATAATCTCCTCCAGTCCCATCCATGTTGATACAAAAGTTGGGTATTCATCCTTTCTGATGGCTGCATAATATTCCATTTTGTATGTGGACCACATCTTCTTTATCCATTTGTCTGTTGAAGGGAATCTCAACTCTTTCCACAGTTTGGCAATTGTGGACATTGCTGCTGTGAACATTGGGGTTCATATGGCCCTTCTTTTCAGTACATCTGTATCTTTGGGGTAAATACCCAGTAGTGCAATTGCAGGGTCATAGGGTAGCTCTATCTTTAATTTTTTGAGGCATCTCCACACTGTTTTCCAAAGTGGCTGCACTAATTTGCATTCTCACCAAGAGCGTTCCCCTTTCTCCACATCCTTTCCAACATTTGTTGTTTCCTGTTTGTTAATTTTGGCCATTCTAACTGGTGTAAGGTGGTATCTCAGTGTGGTTTTGATTTGAACTTCCCTGATGGCTAATGATGATGAACATATTTCTATGTGTCTGCTAGCCATTGCACAAGTTCAAAGTTATTTTAATCCATGTGTGTTGGTTATCCTGGTCCCTAGGTCAAAGGAGCCTGTGACTAAAATTCCCCCTGAATCTTGCTGTTGAAGCATGTTCCCCTCTGGAAGCTGTGGGCTGAACACTGGGTGATCTCATGCAGTTTCTCCCTTTCTCTCCCCTGTGGTTCTCTGCTTGGCTAAGTGGGGGTTAAACTCGTGAACTTGCATTTAGTTAAAGGTACCTTTATTAGAGAGAACAAAAAGAAGCATGTTGTGAAAATACTTTTGTCTCATGACCCTCACTAAATACCGGGAAGTAGAGACACTGTGGGACTGCAGAATATAAGGTTTATTTGAGAGACGTGCTTGCTCTTCCCTTAGGTATCTGAAAGTCCTTGAAGATGTTCAGTTAAGACTGTCATGTGGTACATTCATAAATTAGTTCTAGGACCATCCTATTATTTAATTCCTTTGGCTTAGTGATGTTTCCCATTCTAACACTGAGCCCATTTCTTATGGGAAAGGCTGGAGATATTTATTTTTTCCGATTACTTTTTTTTTTTTACTTTCAAAACCAAGGCACTTTTGTTGCAGATAAAAATGGAAAAGACACGAAAGCAAAATGAAAATCATTAGAAACATTTAAAAGTCCACTATTCATGGATAAGTACTAACAGTTCAATAAATTTGTAATTTTCGGAAATTATGCCATTCAAATATAGCCATATAGAGTTAAGAATAACAATGAGATGATGTCCTACTTATAGCTTTGTAAACTACTTTTTTACAACAAACATGAAGGTCAGCCATGCCAATTAACATAAGCCCATATAATAAAAATGCTAGTAGAATCACTGAATGGTCCATTGTGGTATGATAATAATGATGAGAAAGGTTAATATTATTGCTGATTTCCTCTGTGCCCCAAACTGCTGTAATTGCTAAATCCATACTTAACTCATTTCAACCTCAGTGCAGCCTAGGGGGAAGAGCTATTGCTGCTCAACTTTACACAGCAGGGAATCGAAGCACAGTGAAGGCAGGGCTAGCAAGTCATAAGACTAAGATTTGAACAGAATTTGTGTGACTGCTGAGCCCCTACACTTAGCCAGTGTACACTATTGCTTTTCATCTTATAAGATCCTCAATCTTACTGTTGAATTAGGGTACAGCAAAAGAAAACCAATTAAGGTCCCATTTTTTTTCTCAGCTAACTAGGCAAAAATTTAAAATGTTAATCTTCAATACTGTGGTTTAGAATTTGGGGAATGGTGTCCTCTTATACTGTGGAATCTTGTATCTTGTCTTCTTTCCTGGGCCCCAAGGATGTTCTACTTCTAAAGTGAATGGCTTACCTGTGCTTGGGGCAGAAAATGCTTGTTTCCCAGCCATTTTAATATTTTGTGTAATTACAAGAGCAATAGGTGTTTGTTATAGTTAAAAGTAGATGACATGGAAAGGGAAATAATACCTCAATGTCCACTGCTCAACGTAAAGCCCTTTTAATATTTTCATCTGTATCATATTTGCCAGAAATATTCTTATGCAGGTATTTATATATTTATGCATGTATGCATACATTTATATATTTATGTACAAAACACAAGATATCATCTTACATTTAATTTTAACTTGCTTGTCTCACCATAGTAGATTGAATTGTATACTCCCTAAAATATTTCCAAATTCTACCCCCCCCCATATCTTATTTGTAAATAGGGTCTTTGCAAGTATAGTTATGTTAGAGATCTTGAAAAGTGATCATTTTGGATTTAGGATGGTCCCCAAATCCAATAATTGGTGTCCTTATAAATAAGGGAGAGGGAGATTTCACACACACACAAAGAAGGTTATGTGAAGATAGAGGCAGAGTTATGCTGCCACAAACCAAGGAAAGCCAGTAGCTACCAGAGACGGGAAGGTGTAAGGAAGGATTCTTCTCTCCAGGCTGCAGCCTCTAAGAATGGTCCCACCAACACTTGATTTCAAATTTCTCTAGTCTTGAGAACTATGAGATCATAAGTTACTGTAGTTCTAAGCCACGAAGTTCCTGTTAATTAGTTATGGCAGCTCTAAGCACTAATAAGCCATTTATCACATACTCCAAATGTCATTGATTATGGATAAACATCAGTCTATATTTCATCTTTCATGCCTGAGACGATAGTAATGCCAATAAAGATATATAAGAAGAACAAACATGGCTAAATTTCTCTTATATGCTAATGAATTTTTTTATTGAGTCATCTAATGTTCACAGAACCCCTATGAGGTAGATACTGTTGTTCACCGTCATTTTATAAATGAAAAGCTGAAGGACACAGAGAATAGGGACTTGGCCCAGGACTGCACAGTTAAGGAGCAGGACAGCTTGTCTTTGTATAGGACTACATTCTCTAGAGCCTGGAAACAGTCAAAGATTTGTCATGAAGCAACAGAAGCAGTCTGCAGAAGTGCACATATTTTAGGTAGTCATTAAAAGTAATATTCATATCTTCATATATTTGTACAAATAATGACTTCACAAAAAGGTGACTTGTGACCTTGGTGAGAGCACTTTCTGTTCTGGGGACAGAAGCTCTAGTGCAGTGAGATAAGAAGTCAGTGGAAAGTGAGGAATGATAACAGGGAATGCAGAAAATGCTTTCTGGAACTTTGATTTTGAGGGGCAGTGAGTGGGGAGGGAGGCAGAGAAGGGAGAGAAAGAAAGAGGGAAGGAGGGAGGTGGGGAGGGAGAGATAGAGAGAAGGTCTATGACTGAATGAGGATGAGGCTAATGGGACATCTCCAGTGGCAGTACGGGTTTTGACACCAATATATATTTAGTCATAGGTGAATGGAAGAATGGATACTTGTATTTCCATTAAATGTTAGTAATTTGTGGGTTGTTGCCTCTCAGAGAGGCAGTGGATGGCAGAAATCCTGATGTTATGTAGCTGAATAATGCATACTCCAAGGACTCTGAGGGCCCCTGCACTGATGACTGTGTGATGGGTCCAGAATTTTCCCCAGCAGCAATTAGGCAAACACCACAGACAGCACACTACCTTGGTGCCATTTCCACTGGGCTCACCAGATGAGTCAGATAAACCTGTCTTTCCAGCATGGGGAACTGCTTTAGGGTCTGTTCAGGGGCATGATGATGAACAGCTCTTATGAGATTCTGAATCACTCAAGAAAGTAGAGAATATCTGGCTCCAAAAATTTGACTCAAGGTATGTCATAGAGATATTTGCTTCCCTCCTCTACATATTTATAATCTCATTAAGAGAAACAACTTTTCACAGTGCCTGCCTTAGCCTTGAGGCTCAGCCAGCACCTACTGTTCTAGGTCAACATTTAAAGGGCCCCTAAAGTCCTAGGACATGCCATATAATCTAGGCAACTTTTCTCATTTACTCTTTGGAACAGTTCTGTACAAAGGTATGGTGACTCCCACTTCACAGATGACCAGGCTCAGGTTGACAGAGCCTAAGTAATTGTTCCAGATAAGTGGCAAGATGGGAATGAAGTTCTATCCTTTGTCCTCCCTAGAGAACACAGAGCATCCTCCCTTTTCAATGATGGGCTTCCAGGGCTGGAGAAATGGTTGGATCACAACCCCCCTACTATTGTGGCCCCATTGTACTTGGGTACTCACTCAGCAAATCCTCTGGGTGATGAAGATGACAGAAGAGATGAAATTCTACCCCTTGTGCTGAGAGATCTGGGTAGGTTTTGGGCAGAAGCTCAGGCATTAACTCTGGGATGGGTGATCTTGAGGGAAGGAAAGTGATATGTATAGAATTGGTTTAAGAAATTCTAATTTACGTTTCATGTCATCTAGTCTTAACATCTACTCAAGTTATTCAGCATTATTACTGATATCTATACCAGGATACTGACTTTAGAGGAGTTTATGTAAATTGAGAAATGCTTTTTTTCATCTCCCTATCAACAGCTAATTTTGGAATAACTCTGAAATTTTTCTGGAATTTTTTAAAACCTCCAGGGCTCTGAACACTCTAATACCTCCATAAGATGTCATTACATGCTCCCAGTGTGTTGTTCAACTTTAAAAAATTATGCTCCATAGATGCAACACGGGGGATTGGGGGGGGTAGGAAAAGAAGAAAAGAAACAAGATGGGATCGGGAGGGAGACAAACCATAAGTGACTCTTAATCTCACGAAACAAACTGAGGGTTGCTGAGGGGAGGGGGGTCGGGAGAGGGGGGTGGGGTAGTGATCATTGGGAAGGGTATTATGGTTAGTGCTGTGAAGTGTGCAAACCTGGCGATTCACAGACATGCACCCCTGGGGATAAAAATACATTATATGTTTATAAAAAATTAAAAAATTTAAAAATTAAAAAGAAATTATGCACCATAAAGCTGTAAAGTCATAATATTATTGAAATTGAAAAGCAAATTTGAAAGTAAAAAACATAAAGAATTGTGTGAGGACATTGGGGAAAGTATTTGCAAATATCTCAGATATGCGGTTAGGAGGCACCATTCTATTGACAACAGATCATTTGGGTCAGGGAGTAGGAGTAGGTCTAGTGGGAGATGCAGGACAATTTCACTTTATAAATATACTTTAAAATATTATTTTAAATGTTGTATTCAGGAAAAATAGTACTTTCACAAAAATTTGGAAACAAGAAAGACTTGTGAACAGATTGAGAAATGTGTGCATATATTAGTTATTTTGTAAAGGTCTCCATTATATTCAATCTTATGGAGAAATGAAGGTAGATAATGAAGTAGAGTAAAAAATTGAATTGACTGTGTGTGTAATTCAGACTGGAGCAGGACTTTTAATCTCAGGTTTAGATATCCCAGAATATGTGATTTTTTATATCCTAGAAAAGTGATGAATGCAGAGGGATTGTCCCAGTTAAAAACTCCAAGAAACACTGGCTGATACCATGCAGTCAGCCTCCCAAACCTCTACCCCTTTCCCCCTTGCTCAGCCCTTTATCTGAAACTTCACAGCTGCAGTACTACCAGGTGGCATCCCATTCATTTCCATAAATGTTCTTTTTTTGATGAAAAAGAATACATTTGGCAAAGAGTAAAAAGTACCATGAAACGGTCTATGTACTATATGAAACCAATTCTGTTTGGAAAATTCATAAGTATATTAAAGCATTTCCATCTTCTGTTGACTCCAAATCTATATCACGTTCATTGATTTACCTCTTCCCTCATCACTGTCAGATGATGTGCCCTGTAGGTTGTACACAGGGCTTTCTACTGGAAAACACGATGCTCACATTACATTACTCCACCCCTGTACAGACAAATCAGACCTTCTCTTCCACCCTACCCCTTCTGTTATCCCCTATGACACAGGACACACCTGCCCAGACCCCGTTCTGATGCTCCATTCTCTCTCAGTCACCTCCCGCCTGTCCTGAGCTGCCAGTGGTCCACCAACCACTGCCAAGGCGGTGGTATATGATGCCTGGCTCAAGTGATTTCACAGATATAAATAATAAATTCCCATGTTGTGGGAGATGGCTGGGTGGCTTAGTGAGTTAAGCATTTGCCTTTGGCTCAGGTCTTGATTCCCCCACATTGGGCTCCTTGCCCAGCGGGAAGTCTGCTTCTCTCCCTCCCTCTCTGCCTGTCGCTCCTCCTGCCTGTGCGCGCTCGCTTTCTCTCTCTCTCTCTCCCTCCCTCTCTGAAAATAAAGAAATAAAAATCTTTATTTTTTAAAAGATTTTATTTATTTATTTGGCAGAGAGAGAGATCTCAAGTAGGCAGAGAGGCAGGGGGGGTGGTGGGAAGCAGGCTCCCTGCTGAGCACAGAGCCTGATGCAGGGCTCAATCCCAGGACCCTGAGACCATGACCTGAGCTGAAAGCAGAGGCTTAAACCACTGAGCCACCCAGGCACCCCTAAATTTTTTATTTTTTTAAAGCATATTGTGGAATACCTCCTGTGAGGTTCACAAACTAACCTAAATGTAGAGAAACTGCTTTGATCTCGTGATGGGAGAAGAGGTTTAGCAGGTGGAAGTTCATTCCATCAGCAGCTAAATGCTGTGTAGCAGCCCTCATGAACAGTCTTAGAGATGCCTTCCATTGCTGAAAAGCAATAAATTGTCCATTTGGAGAAGAAAGCAGGTCTTTAATATGCATTTTTAGAAATATACCTAGATTGTTCTTGCCATGTATAGATAACTTTCAATTTTCACATATCTCATAGATGGATGCAGAAATATGCAGTTTTTAGATCCTCCAAGCAAATTCACATTGTAACATAGATTCTCTCCTGATACCTGTTTTTTTCCATCATATAATAAAATATTTTAAAGAGCCAGAAACTTTTGAAGAGTTAGTTAAAATGTCAGTTACTGGGACGCCTGGGTGGCTCAGTTCGTTAAGCAGCTGCCTTCGGCTCAGGTCATGATCCCAGCGTCCTGGGGTCGGGTCCCGCATCCGGCTCCTTGTTCGGCAGGGAGCCTGCTTCTCCCTCTGCCTCTGCCTGCCACTCTGTCTGCCTGTGCTCGCTCGCTCTCTCTCCCTCTCTCTCTGACAAATAAATAAATTTTTTTTTAAAATGTCAGTTACTAAGATTTAATATTTAAAAGATATGTATTACCCTGGACTTTACCTTATTATAATGATAGCCACTTTCCATAAAATTACCAGTTACTCTTAAATACTATAATTTTACCTGGGATATCGTATTTTTGTATCTGTACCTCAGAAGGCAAGGGACATCACCTCTCCCTAAATATTTGATTAAGTTTCACTGCAAATGATTACTTCTTTTTTGGTTATATGTAGTGTGGATCAATTTGATTAGATATAGTGTGGGTCTGTTAATACTATAAAAACATAATTATGGGAATCTTCCACCTGATTAATTGCATCAGAGATGTGTGAATATATAAATATATGTTAAATAATTCTCTGAACTGTGGTTGATACTGTACATATTTAAAGTATATGCTCTAGTAAATTTTAATATAGGTATATACCTGTGAATTCAACACTACAGTCAAGATAATGAACATAACCATTGTTTCAAAAACCTTTGTGTTCCTTTGTAATGCCCCCATCTACGTCTCTCCAGGCTTGCTCTCCACATCACCAGACCCTATCCCCAGGCAACTACTGATTATCTGTCAGTATGGATTAGTTTTTTTCCTATAATTTTATGTAAATGGAATCATAAAATGTGTATTCTTTTTTGTCAGTTTGCTTCCTTTAACCTAATTATTTCTAGATTTATTTGTTGCATATATGATTATTTCCTTTTTATTATTGACTAATGTTGCATTATGTGGATATATATAATTTATTCTATCCACTCAACTGGTAATAGATATTTGGGCTTTTTCCCAATCTGGGGCTCTTGTAGATGAAGACGCTGTGAATATTTGTGTGTAATCTTTGCTTGGACATATCCTCTCTTTGGTAAATACGTTTACAGTGTGAAAACTGGATAATATGGTATACAGAATGGAATCATATGGAAACAGGCGAACAGTTTTCCAAAAAGGTTGCACTAATTTTCATTGCCACCAGCAGTGTATGGATGGGAGTTGCATCCTCCACAACCCTGCCGGGACATGGTATGGTCAATGTTTTTATTTTATCCATTCTCAGAGGGGCTGAGTGGGATTACATTTCCCTAATGACTAGTGAGGCTCAGCATCTTTTCATGTGCTTATTTGACATTTGTGTATCTCTTTTGGTGACTTTCAAATATGTTACCCAGTTACTTATTGTAGTGTCTGTTCCTTCTCTTTTTTAAAATCTTAATTCCAGTGAGTGACGTACAATGTTATACTAGTTTCAGTTGTACAGTATAGTGACTCAACAATTCCCTGTATTACTTAGTAATCATCAAGTTAAGTATACTCTTAATCCCCTTAATCTATTTCACCCACCTCACCTCTGATAACCATCAGTTTGTTCTCTATACCTAAGAGTCTGTTTCTTGGTTTGTCTCTTTTTTCCCTTTATTTATTTATTTTGCTTCTTAAATTCCACATAAGTATAATCACATGGTATTTTTCTTTCTCTGACTGGCTTATTTTACTTAACATTATACTCTCTAGATCCATTTATATAGTTGCAAATGGCAAGACTTCATTCTTTTTATGGCTGAATAATATTCCATTATATATATATATGTATACATACATACATGTATACAATAAACACATATATGTATATGTGTGTCCATATATATAACACACATATACACATATATGTGTATGTATGTGTCCATATATATACATACAATACACACATATATATGTACGTATATGTGTGTGTATAATGTAAGAAAGGGGTCCAGTTTCATTCTTTTGCTTGTAGTTGTCTAATTTTCCCAACACTATTTGTTGAAAAGATTCTTTTTCCCATTGTATCTTCTTGCCTCCTTTGTCAAAGATTAATTGGCCATATAATTGGGGGGGGTTGGATTTTCTGTTCTGTTTCATTGATCTATGTGTCTGTATTTGGGTCATTACCATACTCTTTTGATTACTACATATTTGAGGTCTGGAATTGTGATACTTCAGTTTTGCTTTTCTTTTTCAAGATTGCTTTGGCTATTCGGGGTCTTTTTGGTTCCATACAAATTTTGGGATTGTTCTAGTTCTGTGAAAAATACTGTTGGTATTTTGATAGGGATTGCATTAAATGTGTAGATTGCTTTGGGTAATGTAGACACTTTCACAGTATTTGTTTTTTTAATCCGTGAGCATGGAATGTCTTTCCATTTCTTTGTGTCATCTTCAATATCTTTCATCAGTGTTTTTTGGTTTTCAGAGTAGAGTTCTTTCACCCCTTTGATTAATTTTATTCCTAGATACGTTGTTATGTGGTGCAAATGTAAATCAGATTGTTTTCTTAATTGCTCTTTCTGCTGCTTCATTATTAGTGTGTAGAAAATGCAGTGGATTTCTGTACATTGATTTTGTATTCTGCAAATTTACTGAGTTCATTTATCAGTTCTAGTAGTTTTCTGGTGGAGTCCTAGAATTTTCTCTATGTCATCGGCAAATAGAGAAAGTTTTATCAATTTGGGTGCCTTTTATTTATTTTTATTGTCTCATTGCTGTGGCTAGGACTTCCTATGTTGAATAAAAGTGATGAGTAGAGGGCACCTGGGTGGATCAGTGGGTTAAGCCTCTGCCTTCGGCTCAGGTCATGATCTTAGGGTCCTGGGATCGAGCCCCGCATCAGGCTCTCTGCTCACTGGGGAGCCTGCTTCCTCCCCCCTCTCTCTGCCTGCCTCTCTGCCCACTTGTGATCTCTGTCAAATAAGTAAATAAACAAATAAAATCTTTTTTTAAAAAAGTGGTGAGTAGACACCCTTGTCTTGTTCCTGATGTTAGGGGAAAAACTTCCTTTTTCCTCATTGAGTATGAAGATGGCTGTGGGTTCTTTATACATGGCCTTCATTATGTTGATATTGGTAGGTATGTATTTATTGCCATTTTGTGGTTATTTTTGTAGTTCTTCTCCATTCCTTTCTTCTCTTGCTCTCTTTCATGGTTTGCTGGCTTTCTTTAGTGATATACTTGAATTCCTTTCTCTTTTTTTTTTTGCATATCTATCACTTGTTTTTGATTTGTTGTTACCATTCAGTTTGTATATAATGTTTTTATTGCTAATGAAAATAAGTTTTATTACATTGAGTAATAAATGCATACAAAGATGTGAATGGTCTTACGCATTTTCTTCCAGATGTTTGGATCAACTTACAGGAAAGGTGTAACTGAAATCCATACATAGTCTTAATAGAAAAATTTTCAGGGGTTCTTATTAGGTTAAGTTTGGTAGGTTGCTCTTTCTTCTGCATTTTAAAACTTGTGAATTTTTTAAATTGATGTTAAAGCACTGATAGTCATACAGGCAAATGCTTAAGCACACAAGAAGTTACATTAAATGGAATCCACAGCATGTGGCAAACATATGCACTAAAAACAAAACCCTCAGAGTTGTTGTATCAGTTTATGAAAAAGAACAAAGAATAATCTGGGTAACATAACTGTATTCAAAAGAGAGGATAAAAGGGAGACACTGTTATTTTTACTGTGAGATAGGTATCTTTTATGTGCATCTTTCAAATCAATACTTTAAAAAAATCCTGGGTAGTTCCTAGCTATTTAAAATGTAAATCCTAGTCAGCTGCAAAATATTTCTCAATCTCAGAGCCTCTTGAACTATGGGAGGGATATGGGAAGGAGAAACCAAACTGTTACCATTTTGAAAACAAGAGTTTCATCTGAACATGGGAGATGAGCTGTAACTTCTCACTTTGGAAGAAGATGGAAAATCTTTTGCACTAACAGGCAGCTAGGATCTGGCATTCCATTCAGTTTCAGCCAAGCACTCTCACACCAGTCCTCTGGTGTGAATAATGCCTCATTATAGTCTCTTCACGGCACCCTTCTTCCCCATGTATATGGGTCTAATTTCCTTCCCCCAACTCCTCAATGATGGCTAGCAACTCAGCATACTCAGCATATTTGCTTTGGGATACCTGGCTGTTCTCAGTTCCCTGGCTGTAGCCTAGAGATGGTAGCCCATAATCACTTAGCAGTTGATGGTACTGTGAGGATGTTGCCATACTAGTGGATGGCAGGTGGACACTCCCAGTGGTGTTGATGGAAGCCAAGAGCATGTCTGTATAGAACATCTTATACATGCAGCAGTCTATATTAAGTTGACGGTCGCTTAAGCTTCAATCCATTTTTACTCCTCTCCCCCAGCGTTTTAGGTATATGGTGTCATATTTAACATCCGTTTATGAATCCCTCGACTGATTTTTACGGAAATACTACTTTTTACTGATTTTGTGCTTCCTACTTTTCTTACTCTTACTTAGTCTTTCTTTTCCAACTCATGAAATTTGGCCCCTCTCACTTTCAAAGCCGAATGTTATGGGGATTTATCTTCCCTGTGTGGGATTCCTGGTGTGATAGTCTGTTTCTTTCCCCTCTCCATACCAGATCCTTTGCAGAAGGTCCCAGGGCTCCCTTTAAGCTCCTCACTGCATCTCTACCTTTTTTACCTTCACTGATGTAACGTCTTTTCTACTTTTAGTTGTGGAGTTTTCTCTGCTGGTCTTTGAGTCATTTTCTGGGTTATTTTCACTGATGTGAGTGTTATCTAGTTGGATTCATAGGATGAGGTGAGCTTAGGGTCCCCCTCGTCTGCAATCTTTTTTGTAATTCTCCTCTTCTAATTGACATTTGTAAGAATTTTTCTTCTAGATACAAGTCCTTTATCAGATATATGATTTGCAAAATTTTCTCCCAGTCAGCAGCTTGTCTTTTAATTCTATCAATAATGTCTTTGGAAGAACAAAGTTATTAATTTTGAGGAAGTCTAGTTTTTCAATTTATATATTGTCTCAATTTTGCTTTTGGTGTCATATATAGGAAATCTTCAACTAACTTAGGGTCAGAAGGATTTTCTACTGCGTTTTCTTCTAGAAGTTTTATATTTTAGCTTTTTCATTAAGTCTCTTGGTCATTTTGAGTTGACTTTTGCATATGGTGTGCTATATCTATTGCAGATGATGTTTGTGCATATGGAGACTCACTTGTCCCAGTACCATATGTTGAAAAGTCTATACTTTCTGCACTGATTTGCCTTTGTAGCTTTGTCAAAAGTCAGTTATTCATTTATGGGTGGTTCTATTTGTGGACTTTTCATGTTCCTTTGATATACAATTCTATCTTTATCCCAATACCACTCTGTCTTGATTATTGTGGATTTATAATGAGTGTTGAAATAAGAGTGCTTATCCTCCCAATTTATTCCTTTTTTCAAAGTTATCTTCAGAGTCTTGTCTCTTTTTACATCCACATGACTTTAGTATAAGAACGTCAACTTATGTTTCAAAATGTATGCTAGAATTTTTATTGGGATTGTATGGATTCTATCAGTCAGTTTGGGGAGGATAGATAATAATACTAAGTCTCCTCACTCAAGAAGATGACATATCCTTCAATTTATTTAGGCTTTGTTTAATTTCTCTCAGCTGATGTTTTGCAGGGGTCACAATATAGGCCTGTACATGTGGACATGCATAGTTTTCTCTAGGTAGTTCATACTTTTCTCTATGTAGTTCATACTTTTGATACTATTATTTATGGCAGTCTTTTGCATTACACTTTTTAGTTATTATATTTTCATGGAACTTGCAGTAGGGAAATGTTGCTGGGTAATGGTTTTGGTTGAAAGCACAAGTTACTTAAAGATGGAAAAGATACTTGATGTTTAACACCTATGTTAGTCAGGCTTTCCAGAGGAATAGAACATAGAGTGTTTATAGATAGAGATATATTTTCAGGAATTGACTCATGAGATTTTGGAGACTTGGCAGAATCTAATGGGGCAATCTGACAGGCTAAAGACTTGGAAAAGAGTTACAATTGGAGTCTGAAGGCAGTCAGGTAGAGAGCCACAAGGTACTGATGTTGTAGATGATGCCAAAGGCAGTCTACTGGCAAAATTCTCTCGGATCAGGGGTGATCAGCCCTCTGTTCTGTTCATGCCCTTCACCTGATTAGATGAAGCCGACCCACATTATGGAGAGCTAATTGCTTTACTCAAAGACTACCCATTTCAGTGTAAGTCACATTCAGAAACACTCTCACAGAAATATCCAGTGTAACGTTTAATGAAATATCTGGGCCCTGTGGCCCCACCAAGTGGACACACAAAATTCGTCATCACAATATTCATTTGCCTAGATTGCCTTATTGACCTTAGATGAGATTGACAGTATACTGATCCTAGGGAATCAAATTTCCCATGGGAAATTCTACAGGTCATCTTAAGAATATTACTTACTAATATGAAATAGTTGAGTGGCTTTTAACTTTAGTTTAAATTGAGTTGTGGAGTTTTCCTTCTTTATCCACGAACAAATCCACCTCAATGAATTCCTTGGATCTTGGGTGGTAAGAAAAAGAGGGAGTGAGCACATGTGAATGTGTGTTGTGTGTGTGTGTGTGTGTGTGTGTGTGTGTGTGTATGTGAGACGCTGTGAGGAATATTTCTTGTGAGGAATATGTGAAGTGAATTACCGTAAGTTATGTCAGTCCTCTTTAGTTCCTAGCACGTGTTAGGAGACAAGTCAGGATAGTTCCTGTTTGTTTTTTCCCAGCTTTCCTTGGACAATGTGGTTACTATGGTGACTTCATAATTACTGGGGGATTTCATATAGAGTGAAACTGCATTTGTGATTCTTGCCGGAATCACTCATTACCATGATAGCTTTTACATGTTGATCTTATAATTGTCATTCCTTCTAGATTTATAAATTGTCATTAAAATGTTGGCAAGAGCCTTTCCATCTTATTTATTTATTTATTTATTTATGTACTTATTTTATTAGTATGACTCATGGATTTTTATTTTGCTCAAAGACTTACCATTTGACAGTATAATTATATAGTTTGATGTGAACATTGTTACCGAATTGACCAGTGTTTACACCTTCAAATCAGGTTCTGTGCCTATTTATCACCTCCCAAAATACTTTCAGTATGTACTTTGTTCTGCAAAATGGATTATTTCCCCAAATACAGAAAGAATGTAATGTTGCCTCTGTCATTAATTTGATAGAATGAGTACCAGAGAGAATACTTGGACATGGAACAGCAAGCAGGGATGAGCCCCCATTTCCATGATGTGAGAGCTTCAGTGTCGCTGCTGTGTGTGAGAGGGGGTTGTGGGATGGAGATGGGGAAGAAGCACAGCAACACTGCACAGCTTCCAGTGACCTGAGTAGACACAGACAACATCCTCTCACACCTTTCCCCTGCCCTTCATGAGGTCTACCTTCCTTTTTCCTCTCTATTCCATGTGCTCTCTGATCCCCTGCCTCTTCCTTCTAGTGGAACAGCAGAGAAGTGTGTGGACTCCGAGGCCCAGAAACAGGAAGCAAGAGAGAAGAACAGGTGTGATGTCCAGGGTTCTAGACAAGTTGCTGGAGCAAGAGTGACCAGATCAGAGTTCCATCATTGGGATACTTAAGGTAAGTCACTACCCTTCCTCCAGTGTCCTTTATATAACAGAATAACAATACCCAATTCTCCCAATCACCCAGAAGTATTGTGGACTTAAGTGAGATCCCACATGAGAAAGGAATCTGTGGTTATAGGTGGGACAGGAGGACCAGTGCCTTTTTGAGTAATTTATTAACAGAGACATCCCACATATCACAGAACTCTGCATGGTAGGCATTAAATTAATGGTACAAAAATGTTTAGACCAGGAATTTTCCAAGTATGGTCTATATAACTACCCCCACCAAGTTGGCATGGAGTGCTTGTTAAAATAGCAGGTACAGGGGCCCACCCTAGGTCTGGTATATCTAAAACAAGGAAGTGGAGTGAGAATGATTTCTCCTGTGTTTTATGGTATTTACCCAAGATTGAATAGCACTTCTGTGAATTTGCAACAAGTGCATCTTAAATTTTTGAATCATTTAATGTCTTATTTTGATGTCAGTTTCTCTTGAAGCTCAGCTTTAGATATTTGTACATGCTCCCAGCGGATCAGAAAGGGAACAATTTTTCTTTTCAGTCATACTATTCAGTGTTTATTTGGGAGGGACTGCCGTGGTTTCTTAAGGCTCATGTAACTAGTATCACAAACTGGGTAGCTTAAACCATAGAAATTTATTGTCTCACAGTTTTGGAAGTTAGCCATGATCAAAGTATTTTTAGGGCCATACTTCCTTTTGGAGACCATCCATGCTCCTTCCTAGGTTCTGGTGGTTTGCTGGCAATCGCTACATTTATCGGCTTGCAGATGTTTGGCTCCAATCACTGTCTTCATCATGACAGTGTGCTGTCCCTGTTTTGTCTTCACATGGCTGTCTTCTTATAAGGACACCAGTCACATTTGTTTGAGGACAGACACTACTCCAGGATGACACCATCTTAACCAGTTACAACTGCAGCAACCCTAATTTCAAATGTGGTTATTTTCTGAGGTACTGGTGGTTCAGACTTAGCCTATCTTTTTGGGCGTGATGCAGTTCAATCTATAACAGCCATTGAAGAAGCCACTTGCCACGGATGCATCACACTGAACAGAACAAGGCAGCATCCCTGGCGCTTTGTTTCTAACTTGAGAAAACTGGCAATAAGCAGGTAAGCAAATTAATAGGCAGGAGAATTTCAGAGGGGAATGAGTTCTTTAAAGAAAATAAGTGTATCCATTGAGTAGGAAATGATGGGGGCAGGGAGTATTATAGATGGTGTTGTCATTGGAGCTCTTTCTCAGGCAGTGACATTTGAATTGAGTCCTGAGCAAGAGGCAACCAGGCCTGGGCTGCTATTTTGGTTTGTGATGTGTGTGGCACTAGTTCCAGGAGCAGATGATGAACTCAAGTGGTTGGAGTCTGGCCAGATAAAGTGCCAATCGTAAGAGGTGAGATGGAAGGACAGACAGAAGCCACATATTTGGGGCTGGGTATAGAGATTGGAGTCATTCTGAGTTTGGAGAGTTGCAGTATGGGAGCAACAAGATCTGATTCATGTGCTCACAAGATGACTGGCTGCTGTTAAGTGTATTGTCTAATAGAATTCACAATTCAGATATCTAAAATTGTTTTTAAATATCAGGGGAAAATGGTTTGTTTACTATGATACCAATCCTACTAGGAAAATTGTATTAAAGCAGATTCATTTTCCACTAACCCCAGACTACATGGTGCTCACTGATTTATCTCTTCCCTCATTACTGCCAACTGATGGACTGTACAGAGTCCCTACTAGAAAGCAGGGTGTTCACTTTCCATTACCCCATCTTTGTAGGCTTCCCAGACCAACTCACAATTCCTGTTTGTCATCTCCTGTCCATGACACAGACCACAGCTGCCAGGACTCCATTCCAAGCCCCCATCCTCTCTTAGTTATGTATCTCCTTTTCTACCCTGCACTGCCCTTTGCACACCTGCTACAGACTGCCAAACATGTCACTACTACCAGGTGTTTTTTTTTTTTTTAAGCTTATTTTTCTTTTAGTAATTTCTATACCCAACACGGGGCTCAAACTCATAACTCTGAGATCCAAGTGTCACATAATCTTCTGACTGAGCCAGCCAGGTACCTTTGCCCTGAGCTGTTTCCAGACCCCATAGTATAACCCAGTGTCCAGACCTCATAGTATATCCCAGTCTTCTTTTATACCTATCATTTTTTTAGGCATAGTTAGAGTCATTCTGTATTTTTTTAGGTGTTTAGGTTTTTAGGGTGGTTATTGTTATTTTTTTCTAACGTTTTTACTGTTAAGGACAGGGCATTAAAGCATATTTTGAAATCCTTAATCTTAAGAGATCTAAGCATGTTGAAATCTTAATGGGAAGGCACCATCTCATACTCGATTTAACTTCAAATTAACAACCCAATCTTTTCACACTTTACTTCTTTGTTTCCATTCTGGAAGAGCCTGAAACTTAATTAACGTGATGGTGTAGAGTTTTTCTTAGTTCCTGTTAACTGGGTGCATGGATGGATAGATGTATACATCCATGCGTGCAAGAGGTGTCACACATGTGTGGGGAATTCATGGATATTTACATTCCAGGCAGAGCTTTTTGTGCATCTGAGTAAAGCTGTGGTGTTGGTCACTGAGAGAATGTACCTCTTCGGAACTGTGCAACTGATAGTTTTGGTAGTTTATATATATTTCTAAGAATTCAATTATCTGTTTCTTCCAGATTGCCCAATTTGTTGGCATATAATTGCTTATAATATTCTCTTATAATTGTTTGCATTTCTTTGGTGTTGACTGTGATCTCTCTTCTTTCATTCATGGTTTTATTATTTGGGTCCTTTCTCTTTTCTTTTTGATACATATGGCTATTGGTTTATCAATCTTGTTAATTCTTCCAAAGAACCAGCTCCTAGAACAGTTGATCTGTTCTACTGTTTTTTTTTTATTTCTATGTCTTTGATTTCTGCTCTATTCTTTATTATTTCCCTTCTCCTGCTGGATTTAGGCTTTATTTGTTCTTCTTTTTCCAGCTCCCCTAGGTGTAAGGTTAATTTGTATATTTGAGACTTTTCTTACTTCTTGCTTCTTGAGGAAGCGCTATATTTCTATATACTTCCCTCTTAGGACCACCTTTACTACATCCCAGAAGTTTTGGATTGTCCTATTTTCATTTTCATTTTCTTTCATGTATTTTTTTATTTCTTCTTTAATTTCCTGGTTAACCCATTCATTCTTCATTGGATGTTCTTTAACCTCCATGTACTTGTGATCCTTCCCAATTTTTTGTGGTTTACTTCAAGTTTCATAACATTGTGGCTGAAAATATGCATGCTATGATCTCAAATCTTTCTGTACTGGTTGAGGCCTGATTTGTGGTCCAGAATGTGATCTATTCTAGAGAATGTTGCATGTGCACCTGAAAAGAATGTGTATTCTGCGGATTTAGGATGAAATGCTCTGAATATATCTGTGAAATCCATCTGGTCCAGTGTATCATTCAAAATCCTTGTTTCCTTGTTGATCTGCTTAGATGATGGGTCCATTGCGGGGAGTGGGATGTTAAAGTCCCCTACTATTATTGTATTATTATCAATGTCCTTTTATATTTGTTATGAATTGGTTTATATAATTGGATGCTCCCAGGGAAGGGGTATAAATATTTAAAATTGTTAGATCTTCTTGTTGGATAGACCTTTTTATTATGATATAGTGTCCCTCTTCATCTCTTATCACAGTCTTTGGTTTAAAATCTAATTTGTCTGATATAAGGATGGCTACCTCAGCTATCTTTTGATGTCCATTAGCATGATAAATGGTTCTCCACCCCCTCACTTTCAATCCAGAGGTGTCTTTGGATCTAAAATGAGTCTCTTATAAATAGCATATCAATGGGTCTTTTTAAAATCCTTTCTGATACCATATATCTTTTGGTTGGAACATTTTGTCCATTTACATTCAGTTTAATTATTGAAATGTATGAATTTAGGGCCATTGTATCACCTGTAAAATCATTGTTCCTGTAAATTGTCTCTGTTCCTTTCTATTCTTTGTTGCTTTTGGTATCTCTTTCCCTTTAATATGTCTTCGGAGCTAGTTTAGTGGTCATGAACTCCTTTAGTTTTTGTCTTAGAAACTATTTCTCTCCTATTCTGAATGACAGTCTTGCTGGATAAAGTATTCTTGGCTTCATATTTTTCCCATTTAATACATTGAATATATCATGCCAGTCCTTTCTGGCTTGCAAGGTCTCTGTAGACATGTCTGCTGTCAGCTTTATGTGTCTATCCTTGTATGTTAAGGACCTTTTCTCCTGAGCTGCTTTCAAAATTCTTTGTCTTTGCATTTTGCAAGTTTCATTATGATATGTCATTGTGTTGACCTGTTTTTGTTGATTTTGAGGGTAGTTCTTTGTGTCTCTTAGATTTGAATGCCTGTTTCCCTCCCTGGGTATGGAATTTCTCAGCTATAATTTGTTCAAATAAACCTTCTGTCCCTTTTCCCCACTCTTCTTCTATGATACAGATATTATTTTGTTTTATAAAATCGCTGGATTCCTTAAGTCTACCTTCATGATCTACTAGTTTCCTTTCTCTCTGCTTTTCAGCTTCATATTTTCCATAATTTTATCCTCTATATCACTGATTAGCTCCTCTTCTTTATTCATCCTCATGTTTATGGCTCCACTTGGGACTGCATCTGAGTTAAGGCATTTTAAATTTCGGCCTGACTAGATTTTGGCATTTTTATCTCTATAGTAAGAGATTCTCTAGTGTCTTCTATGCCTTTTTCAAGTCCAGCCAGTATCCTTATAATCATTGTTTTGAACCATGAGAGACTATGGACTCTGAAAAACAACCTGAGGGTTTTGAAGGGGCGGGGGGGTGGGAGGTTGGGGGAGCCAGGTGGTGGGTATTATGGAGGGCACGCATTGCATGGAGCACTGGGTGTGTAGTAAAACTATGAATTCTGTTACACTGAAAAGAAATGAAAAATAAATAAATAAATAAATAAATTGTAGTTTAGATACCTTGCTTATAACTGTATTGATTAAATCCCTGGCTGTGAGTACTACCTCCTATTCTTTCTCTTGGGGTGAGTTTCTCCATCTTGTCATCTTGTCCAGAAAAGAAGAAAGAAAAAGAAAAAAGAACAACAACAACAAAATACAAAAAATCGAGATCCTGGGTGTATTTTGGTCGGCTTGTTAAATCCTAAAGTAAGAAAGAAAGAAAAAAATATGTCCAAAGATAAAATAAAATACAATGAAAGCAAACAAAAATTAAAAACATATAAATATATAAAAATAAAAATAAAAAATAATTGGAAAAAATAAGAAAATAAGTGAAAAAATAATTAATAAAGAATAATAAAGATCTACCCTACACATGAGGGTAGATCCCATTTTCCTTGGTGCTTGCCAGTTGTTTGTGCTGGTCTTCCGGGGGAGGGGCCTGTTGCGCTGATTCTCAGGTGGATTTTCTCTATTCCATATGCCCCTCCAGGATGCAGGGAGGCAAGGCTTGGTGTAAGTGACTTGGGAATCCACTCGGTGGCACTGTTTGGTCCCTGAAGCCTTTCTGCACTGATGGGCAGGGTGAATATGGCAACACTCCACACTCTAGCCCAGAGGGTGGAAATTCGCGCCCCCACCCACATTTTTCAGTGAGCCCTCACAGAAGAGAAATCAGTCACTCTTGTCTCTCTGGTTTCCGTCAGGACCCTGTGTTCGTCCTGCCTGTGTGGAGTTTTTGTTTTTGTTCTTGGTTTGTTTGTTTTTTTTTAAATCTCAGGTGCATGTCTGCATTTCAAAACTCCAAATTTTAGGCACTACCATGGCACAGATCCACGCTGTTCCTCCTGGGGAAGGTCTCACCCCACTTCCTCCATTTACCAGAAAGCTGGCACCTGGTGTCACTGTTCTCAGCTGGCTTCCACACTCCTATGCCTGGGAACAATGCCAGCACTTAGGCGCCAACCGTTATTCTTGCAACCCTGGAGATCCTCAGACCATGGTGTCACACCTGAGATTCTGCCCTACATTGCCAACTGATCAAGAGATGGGATAAACTTGGGGTCCTCCTACTTCTCCATCATCTTAATTCCTTCTCCCTGCAGAACTGATTTATCTCGTAACTGGAAGTTTATGCATTTTGACCACATCTCCCCTTCTTTTCTTCTTTATTTATATATAATTGACATAAAATATGTTGGTTTCAAGCGTACACCATAATGATTCTATATTTATTTTGTGAAATTACTACCACAGTATGTCTAGTTAACATCTCTCAACATATATAGGTACAAAATTTGTTTTGTGGTGATGATTTTAAGATCTACTCTGGTAGTACCTTTCAATATGAAATACAGGATTTTAAATATAGTCACCATTTTCAACATTACATCCTCATTTTTGAATGGAAATCTGTACTTTTTTACCTCTTTAGTCATTTTGCCCACTGCCCACCCCTTATATAGATATTTATTGCCTCAAAATATTC
This sequence comes from Mellivora capensis, assembly GCA_004024625.1. Taxonomy (NCBI): domain Eukaryota; kingdom Metazoa; phylum Chordata; class Mammalia; order Carnivora; family Mustelidae; genus Mellivora; species Mellivora capensis. The sequence continues at coordinate 2,963 of PISX010020692.1, read as the reverse complement.
TCTGGTGTTTTACTTTTTATTTTTATTTTTTATTTATTAACATATAATATATTATTTGTTTCAGGGATACAGGTCTGTGAATTGTCAGTCTTACACAATTCGCAGCACTCATCATAGCACATACCCTCCCCAATGTCCATCACCCAGCCACCCTATCCCTCTTCCCCAGCCCCAGCAACCCTCAGTTTGTTTCCTGAGATTAAGAGGCTGGTGTAGCCACTCTAGAAAACAGTATGGAGGTTCATCAAAAAATTGAAAGTAGAGCTACCCTACAACCCAGCAATAATACTTTTTATTTTTTTAAAGACTCCATTTACCTATTTATCAGAGAGAGAGCACAAGCAGTCAGAAGAGTAGGCAGAGAGAGAAGCAGGCACCCTGATGAGCAAGGAGCCCATTGCAGGACTCTATCCCAACACCCTGAGATCATGACCCGAGCTAAAGGCAGACACGCTGACTGTTGCTTTAACCAGATTCTGATATATTGTGTTTTCATTATCATCTTCATCAAATTTGGCAATTTAATCTATATTTCCATATGGGCTCAAGATTTCTTTAACAGCCTCAGAATCAGTTGTTGTGAACGTTCCATGTTCTTCCGAAAAATAAGTATCTTGTCTATTAACAATCACAATTCAGAATGTCTTTTTATAACATCGCTTTTGAGATTATGTTGTATATACCTTTTCTGCAATGACTTCGTATTTCTCTACTTGACCACTTTTGGATTAAGGGAAATATGTTAGAATAATCTATTATTAATGAGTTTCTTATTTTTTCCCCTTGAACTTACTGTAGTTTTGGTTCTATGAATACTTTAATTGTATAATTGTGTATATAAGTATTAATATCACACATCTTCCATATGAATTTTAGCCTTTTGCATTACACACTGTGCTTTTTTGTCTTTGTAAATCAATTTTGGTCTCAATTCTATTCTCTCTAATAGTAAGATTATAACCCCTTGTTTCTTGTTGTTGGCCATTACCTGGTATATTTTTCCTTGCCATATAATTATAATCTATCTGAATACCTTATGTTAGGCATATTTCTGGAAAAAGTATAGTTTTGAATTTTCCTATGATAGGCAATTTGGAAACACTATTACTAGGGGAGTTAAGCACATTTACACTTAATGATATGATCAATATCTTTTATCATATATGTTCAATTATGTTCAGTTCAATTGTGTTCAGTTCTCCACATTGTTTACAAACTCATGAAATAATACTCTTACAAAAGACAGTGTATTTCATTTCCTGTCTTCTGTTAATTTAGTATGTAGAATTGTAATGGTTATTTTCTAGTACTTTCGTACTAAATCCTTAAATACCCTACTTAATATCCTTGATATGGAATGAAGCCGTACTAATGAATACAGAGACTGTCAATGATATGAACAGATAATTCACATAATAAGCAGTAGTTTTAATTAAACTTTTAAAAATATGCCATATAAAAATGGATGAAGGACCTCAATGTGAAACTGGAATCCATCAAAATCCTTGAGGAGAACACAGGCAGCAACCTCTTCAACCTCAGCCGCAGCAACTTCTTCCTAGGAACATCGCCAAAGGCAAGGGAAGCAAGGGCAAAAATGAATTATTGGGATTTCATCAAGATCAAAAGCTTTTGCACAGCAAGGGAAACAGTTAACAAAACCAAAAGACAACTGACAGAATGGAAGAAGACAGTTGCAAACGACATATCAGATAAAGGACTAGTATCCAAAACCTATAAAGAGCTTATCAAACTCAACAACCTAAGAACAAATAATTCAATGAAGAAATGGGCAGAGGACATGAACAGACATTTCTGCAAAGAAGACATCCAGATAGCCAACAGACACATGAAAAAATGTTCCACATCACTCAGCATCAGGGAAATACAAATCAAAACCACAATGAGATGCCACCTCACACCAGTCAGAATGGCTAAAATTAACAAGTCAGGAAATTATAGATGCTGGCGAGGATGCAGAGAAAGGGGAACCCTCCTACACTGTTGGTGGGAATGCAAGCTGGTGCAAACACTCTGGAAAACAGCATGGAGGTTCCTCCAAAAGTTGAAAAATGGAGCTAACCTATGACCCAGCAATCACACTACTGGGTATTCACCCTAAAGATACAAATGTAGTGAAGGAGCATGTGCATCCGAGTGTTCATAGCAGCAATGTTCACAATAGCCAAACTATGGAAAGAACCTAGATGTCCATCAACAGATGAATGGATAGAGAAGACGTGGTATATATATATACAGGTATGTGTGTATATATATATATATATATAGTGGAATACTATGCATATACATGTATATATATACATGTGTATATATATATATATATATATATATATATATATATATATAGTGGAATACTATGCAGCCATCAAGAGAAATGAAATCCTGCCATTTGCAACGACGTGGATGGAACTAGAGGGTATTATGCGGAGCAAAATAAGTCAATTGGAGAAAGGCAACAATCATATGATCTCCCTGATATGAGGAAGTTGAGAGGCAACGTGGGGGGTTGGGGGGTAGGAAAATAATAAATGAAACAAGATGGGATCAGAAGGGAGACAAACCATAAAAGACTCTTTTTTTAAATTAATTTATATATATTTTTTCTTTTCACATAACAGCATTCATTGTTTTTGCACCACACCCAGTGCTCAATGCAATACATGCCCTCCCTAAAACCCACCACCAGGCTCCCTAACCTCCCACCCCCCGCCCCTTCAAAACCCTCAGGTTGTTTTTCAGAGTGCATAGTCTCTCATGGTTCACCTCCCCTTCCAATTTCCCTCAACTCCCTTCTCCTCTCCATCTCCCCATGTCCTCCATGTTATTTGTTATGCTCCACAAATAAGTGAAACCATATGATAATTGACTCTCTCTGCTTGACTTATTTCACTCAGCATAATCTCTTCCAGTCCCGTCCATGTTGCTACAAAAGTTGGGTATTC
>PISX010020691.1:0-35240 GCA_004024625.1 Mellivora capensis | reverse complement strand
GGGATCATGACCCAAGCCGAAGGCAGCTGCTTAACCAACTGAGCCACCCAGGTGTCCCTCTTTTTATATATATATATATATATTTTTTTTTTTTTAATTTATTTGACAGACAGAGATCACAAGTAGGCAGAAAAGCAGGCAGAGAGAGAGGAGGAAGCAGGCTCCCTGCTAAGCAGAGAGCCCGATGCGGGGCTCGATCCCAGGACTCTGGGATCATGACCTGAGCTGAAGGCAGAGGCTTTAACCCACTGAGCCACCCAGGTGCCCCTCTTTTTTTTTTTTTTTTTTAAAGATTATTTATTTATTTGACAGAGAGAGAAAGCATACGAGGGAGGGAACACAAGCACAGGGAGCAGGAGAGGGAGAAGCAGGCTTCCTGCTGAGCAGGGAGCCAGATGCCGGGCTCAATCCCAAGACCCTTTATTCTTTCTCTCTAATGGCAGTCTGATGTATATCAAAAATTAAAAGATGAACATCAATGAATCCGTAAATTCTACTACTAGGAATTTATTTCCAGGGAGAAAAAAAAATCAAATGTACCAAGTTGCTTTATATAAGGATGTTCTTTACAGTATTGGTTATTAAGAAAACAGAAATATAGCTGCCCTTCAATAGAAATTTAGCTAAATAAACCATGGAATATTCTTATATTGGAATACTATATAGCCATTTAAAAAGGTGGAATTTGGGTGTATATGTATCATTTGTTGATATAAAAGAATGATACCCTGTGAAAAACATGGCATATTACCATTATACTACCTGTATAACATTGTATATTGGGAGACAGTTATACATCTGCAAAGGGGGAGATCAAAATGTCACCCGTGGTTTCCCCTGAATGGTGGAACCAGGGATGGTATTTTCTTTCCCCTTTACATTTTCTGTATTGTTTAATTCTTTATATGTATTGTATATAATCAGAAAAAAAAAAACCAAACTATTTTCATTTTGAAGGAAATAAAAGTAAAAAACTAAAAATAAAACCAAGAGATCAGAAATCAAGACTGTTATAAGGGTACCTACCAAAGCATTTTCTGCAATGTCTACTTGGAAAAACTTTCCAACAGTTTCCTGCAATGGAATAAAGTTAATCAGGTAAGACAAAACAAACAAAAAGCCACTGACAGAACAAAATAACTGCTAAAATTGCTAAAGGAGAAAGTGGTAATCATAGAGTCATTTTCAGCTTTGTAAGGGTATTTTTCTGCAATAAAACCAGTATGGTAAACTATTAGCTTTAATAACATAGAGAAAGTTACACAGATTTGAATAAATGCAATCATGCCTATATTTAACACATTTAACTATATTTTAAAAATACACAACATAGGTGTGAGTAATCAACCTCTTCAGTTCATGCCACTGGATTAAGGCTTATGTGTTAACTTTTCCATAGCACAACGGGCTGAGAGTTGGTCTCCACTCCTGGGCCACAAAAGTCCTGGATCTTTCAGTTGTTCCTTCAGAGAGTTTACAAAGAGTAAAGAAAGACTTAATAAACACAGACACTTGGGGAGAAGGGGAACTCACTGGTTTCATTTTTCCCTGTTTCATCTCTCCTTTCTTTCTTCTAAGAGCCCTGCACCATTTCTTTCCCAGAATAACACTTTCCACTATGCTCTTTTCTCCAGGATTCTGCTGCCCCCATCATCATCTCTATCAATCTTCCATCTCTGTCTTCTGTGTCTCCTGCCCTTACCTTGAAACAGGCATAAGCCTCCCAATCTCTCCTCACCTCTACCTTCTAGTTGTTCTGTTTGCAATCTACAACTCCAATTCTCAATGTTTTTCTCCTCAATTCTTTGTAACCTATTCTGACTTTCACTGCTCTAACAACACTACTTACAAACCTTGTTAACAACCTAATCAACTACAACAGCATGTCTGCTCTCAGTCCTACTTTACTTGACCTCTCTGAAGTCCAGCACTGTTGGTGGTCTCCTAGAAACTTCTTCAGTACTTTCTACTCTGCTTCCCCTCCTTCTGGTCCTTTCCACTTCATGCACATCCCCTTCTTAAAGAACTTTCTTGCCCACAACTTGGAAAGGGTACCCTATTATTGCCTGGTCACTGCTAACTAGTCAAGTGCAACTGGTGTGCAGGTGAATGTTTAACTACAGGCCTCAGGAAAAAAAAAAAAAAGTCCCCTGAGTTGTAGTGTTTGCCAGTTTCCATAGTGTAATTCCTCTTCATTCTCCCACCCTCAGAAACAATTGTGGACAATTCTTTTCTATATGCTTCTCAAGTAAGCTTATATTCCCATGGCTTCAGTTATCACCTCTGACAGGCTTCCAAATAAGAACAATAGCCTCCACGTAACCTTGTCTCACTTTATCCTCTTGCTAACCTTTGGAGATAGATATTACTGCTCACATTTTACAGCAACTGAGGTCTGGAGAAGTTGGGTAACTGGTTCAATGGTATATAGTAAGTGGCAGAGCAGAATTTGAAATCCCTAACTGTCCAAGTTCAAGTCAGTGCTCTTAACCTCAACACCCCCAATTCCAGTTCTACATTTCCAGCTCCCTGTCAGACATTAACGCTAAAAATAGTCCACTGTTACCTCAAATGTAACATATTTAAAATGGGAAATTCCTGGGCTCCTTGTCCCACTCCATCCCCTGACTTTTTCCAGTCACTGAAGTAGTAACTTAAAAGTTATCTTGCATTTATTCATGCAATACTAACTTAACAAATCTTCACTGTGTATTCTAGGTATTGAGAATTTAGCAGTGACCACAAATGAGCAAGACTATGGCGTTTATATTCCAGTAAGAAAAGAGAGACACCAATTAAACAAACATATATCAGATGCCAACAAATAAGTGGAAATAAGCTATGGAAACAAGTTAGGCAAATAACCTGTGGCAAGTGGGGACCCTATTTTATAGAACAGTCAGGAAAGGAATCTTTGATGAAGAGTCATTTGAGCAAAGACCTGAAACAGGTAAGGAAGTACACCCAGATATCATGGGGAAGAACAGAGAACAACAAGTATAATGCAAAGCCCTGACCAGTTTGAGAGACAGAGAGAAGGTTAGGGTTGCTGAAAAGTAAGGAATAAGGGGAAGGACATAAAGTCAGATAAGTGTTAGGGGAGCCAGATCACTGAGGGTCTTATGGATTAAGAATCTGGATTACTACTGAGTTAGAGAAGCCAATGACTTGTGCTTTAAAAGAATTACTTTGCTGTGAGAATGGACTGTTGAGGGCGAGGGTAGAAGCAGGGAGGCCAGTAAGGAGGCTACTGCAGTATAGACCAATATGATAATAATGAAAGTAGTAGGAAGTGGTAGTTACGGATATATTTTGAAATCCAAGTAATATTTGTTGATGGATTCAATTGGGAGGTGAGGACACAAAAGGCATCAATGAACAAGTTTTCTGGCCTGAGCAACTAGAAGAATAGATTTGTCCTGTCCATGACAACAGTGTTTTGGGAGCTTCTCACACCCTACTCCTACCAGTCTACTCCAAGTGTATGTTTTTTTTGAAGTAGATTTAATATAGAAAGCCCACTGTAATCTGGTGTCCAACACAGTGTCATATATACAGAAGCTAAAATGATAAACGAATGTCTTCATTGTCTGAATTAGAAAAGGCAAAATAAAATGGTGTAAGCCTTAAAAAAGATACTTATATACAATCATATAGAAACATTTCTAATTAAATGATAAAATTAATATTTTTCTCATATAAAAGATTAGCTTAATCATATTTTCCATATGAATGTCAATCTGATTTTACTTGAAGTATCAAAGACATTTGCACAAAATGAGAATGAAGAGCAACACATCTTATACAGATTTAAAGAAATTTTAAGTAGGAATTACTGTATAAAACAGATTGAAAAAAATAACCACTTAAGAAAAAACTACTTAAGAGGAGACACAAAACAACCATTGGTTCACCATTTTTTTAAAATTTAGTGATTTTGATAAAATCTAAATATGAGGGGCACCTGGGTGGCTCAGAGGGATAAGTCTCTGCCTTCGGCCCAGGTCATGATCCCAGGATCATGGGACTGAGCCCCACATTGGGCTCTCTGCTCAGCCTCTCTCTGCCTCTCTCTCTGCCTACTTGTGATCTCTGTCAAATAAATTAAAAAAAAAAAATCTAAATATGAGAAAAACTGAACTAAGGAGGACTTTCTTTAAAAATAGTCAATTTTATTTCTTAAGGTAAATTAAGTCACTGAATACATATACCTTATTCAAATGTTGTGCTATGTATCCTCTTCCACAACCAACATCCAAAGCAAGGGAAAAATTTCTAAAAAATAGACACAGAAGTTATATTTTGTCTGTAATAACACTGTCCACAGAACAATTACTAAAACTGATTTTTAGTTATAATAGTTATAATTAATTATATATATATATAGTTAAATAATAGTTAATTTTAGCTATTTAGTTGAACACAACTTTCAAAAAGTTACACCATCTGCCTTTTCTGCCTCACCTTATAAGCTGTTTCTACCAGAGAACATATTGAAGGAGCAAGTCTATCTGTTTCAGACATTCACAGGACCTCACAGTCAACTGGCTTTCCATGAGGTTGGTCCATGATGTGGATTCAAAGAACAAATTTAGTGGGGATATTTTAATTTAATTACACAAATAAAGAATGAAAAGAAGCTAACATAAATTAACATGAAAATATCAGCATAGCTGTCAGGAACTTAATGATCCCTTTTTCTCAAAATTTGTCGAGGCAGCAGATAACTTAAAAATCATCATGTAAAATATCATGAAATACTAATATGTTAAACTAAAAACAAAACAAGAACACCAACTAAATAGTAGCTAACTTTTACTAAAATCATAGCAGGCTCAAAGCAATATGCTAAGTGTTCAAAGTAAGTCAACCCAAGGTCACTCAACTAATAAGCAGTAATCAGAACTTGAATTCAGTTAGTCAGAATCCTGAACCAGAATTTTTTTTTATTAACATATAATGTATTATTAGCCCCAGGGGTACAGATCTGTCAATCATCAGTCTTACACAATCCACAGCACTCACCATAGCACATACCCTCCCCAATGTCCATAACCTAGCCATCCTATCCCTCCCTGCCTACCCCTCAGCAATCCTCAGTTTGTTTCCTGAGATTAAGAGTCTCTTATAGTTTGTCTCCCTCCCTGGTCCCATCTTGTTTCATTTTTTCCCTCCCTATCTCCCACAACCCCCTCCCTGTCTCTCAAATTCCTTATATCAGAGAGATCATACAAAAGTTGTCTTTCTCTGATTGACTTTTTCCACTCAGCATAATACCCTCTAGTTCCATCCATGTTGTTGCAAATGACGGGATTTTGGGTTTTTTGATGGCTGCATAGTATTCCACTGTGTGTATATATACACACCACATTTTCTTTATCCATTCATCTGTTGATGGACATCTAGGTTCTTTCCATAGTTTGGCTATTGTGGACATTGCTGCTATAAACATTCAGGTACACAGACCCCTTCAGATCACTACATTTGTATCTTTAGGGTAAATACCCAGTGGTGCAATTGCTGGGTCATAGGGTAGCTCTATTTTCAACTTTTTGAGGAACCTCCATACTGTTTTCCAGAGTGGCTGCACCAGCTTGCAATCCCACCAACAGTGTAGGAGGGCTCCCCTTTCTCTGCATCCTCAACAACATCTGTTGTTTCCTGACTTGTTAATTTTAGCTATTCTGACTGGTGTGAGGTGGTATCTCACTGTGCTGAATGAGAATTATTATCTCCCATACTACATTGCCTCCTCATACAAAACCAGTTCACACATCTAATTGTAAGCCAATGTCACTGACAAGAAAACTTTTTAAAAGTTTTATCCACTAATAACATTTTTTCTACTGGAATCAAAATTGGGAGTCCTTTTTCAATTTCTGTTAAAAACTTATGTCGAAAATATAGAAACCAGAGAACTGGTGGTGAGAAAGAACCATTTATTTACATAATGCCCTCTATCTTGATTATGAACACAGGCAGTATGACATGATAAAAGTATACAAGCTTTGGGATCGGAAAGACAAGATTTAGAATTCTGGGCCTACAATTTACTGCTTCTGTGACCATGGACAAGTGATTTAATCTTACTGAATGTTTCCCCATCTATAAAATGAAAAAAGTTCCTACCTCCCTCAAGAGAATTTTATGAAATGGTGCATTTAAAGTATCAAGCACAGTACAAATGCTCAACAAAAGTTGGTTATGAGTTATTATTATCACAGATTATAACAGTTTTTTTTTTTTTAAATATTTATTTATCCATGAGAGAGAAAGTGCGTGCCAGTGCACACATGGTGGGGGGACAGGAGGATGCGGATTCCCCACTGAGCAGGGAGCCTAATCCCAGGACCCTGGGATCATGACCTGAGCCAAAGGCAGATGCTTAACCAGCTGAGCCACCCAGGACCCCCCAGTTTATAAAGAAATTAAATGAACTTCAGATACCACAAAGAAGACACTTAATAATCTGTGGGGTTAAGTTTTTTAAGAATCAACAAAAGATCAGTGTGGACAATATAAACTATACTTTGTAACAATAGAACGTTAGTGCAAGGGCATTTACACTGGTATTTTTTTTTTAGACTGTATTTTTAATAATTTAGTTCTAAAGAGTTAATGTTAGTTTAAAACATGCTTTTAGCCACAATCACAAGCCTCTCTGTAGATCTATGTTTTGCTCAGTACTATGACATAAAAAGACTGCAAAATCCATACTGATTTGGAAAATTTGTTTCATTTTTAATCAATGGCCTAAAATCCAGGCAAATGACTGCAATACAGAGAACTATCTATTTATTTCAGATCCTTAAAATAATGGAACTAATAAAACAGATGAAATGGGGGTGATTATCTGTAACAATGAAGCATTTTTTTACCATATGAAATTAATTCATCCCTAAACTCTTTTAAGTAGCAAGAATATCTCTAAAAAATGACTTGAGTTTTTGATTTAAAAAAAAAAAAATTCCCCAGGGTGCTTGGATGGCTCCGTGGGTTAAAGCCTCTGCCTTCGGCTCAGGTCATGATCTGAGGGTCCTGGGATTGAGCCCCACATCAGGCTCTCTGCTCAGCAGAGAGCCTGCTTCCCCCCTTCTCTCTGCCTGCCTCTCTGCCTACTTATAATCTCTGTCAAATAAATAAATAAATAATCTTTTTTTAAAAATTCCCCCTTTTATAAACAAATGTAATAAATTCATCCCATGTTGGTCTAATTTAATGGATGTCTTTTAAAAAAAAAAGAGCACAAAAAAGTGATTTGCTAACATCATAGAACAATTCTACAGTAAAGAGATTATTTAACTATTATTTATGTGGTTCCTGCCACACATCTATAAACTTGAATGTGTAAAATTTTTGTTATGCCTAATACAGAGCGATGAATTCATCAAGGTTTTTTTTTAATATATATTTTTTTAATTTGACAGAGAAAGATCACAAGTAGGCAGAGAGGCAGGCAGAGAGAGAGAGAGAGAGGAGGAAGCAGGCTCCCCACCGACCAGAGAGACTCGATCCCAGGACCCTGACACCATGACCTGAGCCAAAGGCAGAGGCTTAACCCACTGAGCCACCCAGGCACCCATGGTTTTAATACTTCATCAAAGTGTTCTCAAATCTGTCACTATATAATTGTCATAGAAACCTACTGCCATTAACAATACTTAAGATAAAATGGCCAAAGTCTCATATAACCTGAATGGGGAATGAATCCAGGTAGACTCTTTCCTTCACTTAGTCAAAGATTCTGTTGTTAATTGTAGTTAAATTTTTAAAGCTAGGTTTATTAAATCTTAAAAATTCACAGGTGGTCAATTTTTATCTTCATTTTTGGAGCAATGTTTTCATTACTGGCTTTTAGCCAAATGAAATTGAATCAGTCATTCAAGCTCATAAAGAAGCTATGAGTTGTGCTTCTATTCATTCTTTTTTTTTTTTTTCAACAAGGGGAAAAAAAGAACACTTGCTCTCCAGACATAAAAAAGGAGCGATCTGGGGCGCTTGGGTGGCTCAATCAGTTAAGCATCTGCATTTGGCACAGGTCATGATCTCAGGGTCTTGGGATCAAGCCCCACATCAGTCTCCCTGCTCAGTTGGGAGTCTGCTTCTCCCTTTCCCTGTGCTCCTTCTCTCTTACTCTCTCTCCCAAATTTAAAAAAAAAAAAAAAGGGAGAGACTTAAGAGTGATTAAAATCACTAATCCTTGTAATAAATTCCTTCAGATTCTGCCATTCAAGACATTAAGCTCTCAACATTCAATCTCTTGAATCTTCAGTCAAAAGTTAATTGCATTTTATTATGATAATCACCACTTACCTGGCTATGTCATACACACGGTCTGCGATCCGACTTCCAACCTGAAGGATTATAAGCAGCAATGATATATACAAGTTGAACAGGTTTAACAAAGGAGCAACACTTTTTCAGTATTCAGTAATCCACAGGTTACTTATGTTTCTACATGTTAAGTACTTCTCACTATCCCATTTCTAATTTGACCACAAATTATATAAATCTGACCATAAATTATACAATAAATTATACTATCCCAGGAAACAAATTGAAGTGAATTACTTCAGAAGTCCATTTAATGAATCCAAGACTAAATATCCATGAATATGTATGTATATGTTGGCCTTTACATTCTATGTTCTAGGTAAGATTATAAGGATAAGAAGCAACAAGAGCATAACAGATACATTATTGTCCACAAATATTAGCATGAAGTATATGAAAGTGAAAAAATATTGTTAGCTAGGGTTTATTACAAATCAATGTATAAATGATCACTTAAAAACTCTATTATTTGAAGACTCATAGGAAATTCTGTGAAACTACTAAGTAAGTAAATAACTTTTCCAAGGAACATATGCAAATTAGAAACTCAGATTTGAAGAAACTGCATTTCATGCTATTCTTCCCAGTCCCATCCCAATCTAAAAGAGGTCTTAAGGAAAGTGCTTCCTTTTGCTAGGTTAGCTTCATCTGTCAGAAATAAAGATGTGAGAGCCCAAGATTCTTCACATTCCACTATTCCTTCATAAACACCCCAGAGTTTCTATTAGGACTTGGAAGTTCAGAACATATGTGTATTTGCTTTGGGGGGTAAAGAAGGGGAAGGGAAAGAGGTATACCAGAAGTCTTTCCCTGGAGGAGTCTACTTTGTATATCATTCTTATTATGAATAACTTGTTTATTACAAAAAGAACATACATATACTTCACCTCATTTATTCTAGTCCTACAGATTGATAAGGCCTCAGTCAAGTCATAATCTACACACTTTGCTTGGAGAAGAGTAGTTAGAAATATACATCTTCTAGGTACATGTCATTATAAGCCCTAAGAACCAACACAGTCAATCATCTGGTCAGGCCAAACTTGCACAGAGTTCTGTCCAAAGGAGCTCAAAAACTGTTTCTTGCTTTGGCTTTTAAGAGTTCACTACACGTAACATCAATTTTGATTCATTCCCAAAGAAACATTTACTTAGGCCTGAAGTCGGTGCTGTGTGTCCAGAGAGTACAAACCCTCAGTTTCTAGTCCACTTGGGCAGAGCAAGAGGTCTTTCAAACGAGTACAAATCAGAGATCTTAATTTACCTTATAATTAATTTTTCTAAAACATAAACCAAATCCTATCATCCCACTACCTAAAGACATCCAGGCGCTCAACAGGCTAGGAGTGCCTGGATGGTTCAGTCAGTTAAAAGACTGACTCTTGATTTTTGGCTCCGTAATGATCTCAGGGTTGTGAGATCAAGCCCCAGGGTTGATTTTCCACCCCCTATCCCCAAAACCAAAACCAAAAAACCATTCATCAGGTTCACACCCTCTAGAGCAGGGCTGACCTACAGAAAAACAATGAGAACAATATATGTCATTTTAAAATTTCTAATAGCCCCTTTCAAAAAGTAAAAAGGAACAGGAGAAATTATTTTTCACATATTTTACTTAACACAATATATCAAAATTACCATTTCTTTTTTTAAAAAATATTTTACTTATTTGACACAGAGAGAGATCACAAGTAGGCAGAGAGGCAGGCAGAGAGAAAGGGGGAAGCAGGCTCCCTGCTGAGCAGAGAGCCGGATGCGGGGCTCGATCCCAGGACCCTGAGATCACGACGTGAGGCGAAGGCCGAGGCTTAACCCACTGAGCCACCCTGGCGCCCCCTCAAAACTACAATTTCAACATATAATCAAGATTTTTAAAAATCTATTAATGAAATATTTTGCATCCTTTTTTCACACTAAGTTACTGAAATCTGGTGCATTTTACAGATGCACTGCATCTCAATTGGACTAGCTATATTTCGAGCACTCAATAGCCACATGTGGCCAGTGATAATCACACTGATTGGGCAGTTCAGTTGGACGAGAAAATCCAAAGTTCCTATCTTCTACTGCCCTAATAACCTGCGCCCTCCTTGACCTCCTCTCCCACTCTCTCCTTCACCGAAGCTTCACTAGAGACCTCAATAAAGTCCTTTCCGCCTCAGAAACTCTTCTTCCCTTTGCTTATAAAGCTATTCCCTCCAAATCTTAGCTTGCCTAATTCCTCATCATGTCGTCTGGCTGAGCGGCCTTCTCTGACCATCGCAGTCATTATACTACTTCACTTAAGCACCTCACCTTACTTCTTTGGCTAAAATTACATTTCTTGTTCACCGACGCCCACAAGAATGAAACTTCCTGAGGGCAGCTCTGCCCATGACAGAGCTGTAACTCAAGCAATATTTGCTGTGAGTGAGTGAATGGATGAATGAATAGCAACGTACAAATATCCTCACCCACACCCTCAGTGATTACAGTAGACGCTCAGATAGGCAGGGCAGCTGCTCAAGGTCACCCGGCGAGATGGGCGAAGTGGGCTCAGGTGGGGTCGGCTGGGGCCTGGCCGGAGCCCCTCATCCGGAGCCAAAGCTAGGGGCCGTCCTCTCCCACTGCCCCGCGGACTTACCTCCTCCTTCAGGTAGTCAAACTTCATCGGCTCAGACTGCCGAGCCGCCCAGTTTTTCTGTTTCCTCTTCAAAACCCGATCGAAGATGTTTAGGGCTCTGGGCGAGGTACTGCCCGGGGAAGAGACGCCGGAGGCGACCTTCCTGAGGCCGAGGTTCTTTGCTGGAACCCCCGCCGCGGGAGATCGCAGCCTCAAGACCCAGAGACCGCCCAGCCGCAGCATGTCCGGCGGAGACGCCACTTGCCGGCGCACTTATCTTGCGCATGCGCCGCCTCGGCTTCCGCGCCTGCGCCGAAGATCGCCGCAGAAAGGAAAGGGGAGGTAGTTTGGCCCAGCTCTCTTGCCATCACGGCGGAGCGTCACGCAGAGGATTGTGGGTGTGGGTCACACGTGAGACTCGGCGAGAGCTCGGAGGAGGTGAGTGGATTTGGATTTCAAGAAAAGGGGCTGTGGAGAGTGCCGAACCGGTTTTTGACAGGGTCTTCTTTGGATTCGTGAGGGGTTGCGCCCTTTTTCTTTCCCATTCCAGTCTCATTTTTCAGACTTCTTGGTCCTCCCCAGGGCCCTGTTGAGGGGCCTCAGCCCAATTATTGTGCGTTGAGGCTTGGTCTTGGGAAGGAGATCGCCGTTCTAGGACCACCCTGGTGTTCTCCGCCTTAGAGGGTGGTTAGAGGGGAAAGTGAAGGTGAGCGTCGGAAGGTGAGGTCAGGTCACCCATCTCTGTCTGAATATCTGACGTTTATCGAATGCTTTTGTTGTAAACATTTATATGCATTGCCACTCGCAGTTGGATGAGATGGTACCTACCTCGGTCCCTACCTGTTCAGAGTGTTAAATGCTTCATGTATAAGTGCATCATTGAAACCTGTGTGTCTTTTTTTGATGTATAAAAATTGTTTTCAAATTTATGGAAAAAATTCAAAGCTTGCTTTGAGAACAAAGCACTGCTCTTGCTACCCTGTTTGATCAGTTCCTTTTTGTTCATAATAGTCAACGACTCTTGGGATGCTTGGGTGGCTCATCGGTTAAGGGTCTGCCTTCGGCTCCGGTCGTGAACCCACGATCCTGGAATCGAGTTCCCCATGGACCCCTTGTTCAGCGGGGAGCGTGCGTCTCCCTCTACCTGCCGCTCTCACTGCTTGTGCGCGGTCTCTCTCTCTCTCTCTGACAAATGGATAGATAAAATCTTTAAAAAAAAAAAAAATCATTGACTCTTAGCTCTGCAAAAATCTAATCGAGGTGGGGAAAAATACTAATCTCTCTCCCTCTCTCTCTCTCTCTCTCTCGAAAAAAATCTCTCTTTTTCTCCCTCTCTCCTCTCTCTCTCTCTCTCTCTCTCTCACACACACACACACACACACACACACACTGTCTAATATGTTTGGGGAGAATCAGCCCACTTGACCCATACAGAATAAATCATAGAGAGAAGTGATATTTGTTAATAACTAGGATAAAAATTTGCCAGGTTTTTGAAGGATGGCCGGATTTAAAGAGGTAGTTTTGTGAGCCAAATCTGAATTGATTTGAGTCTATTTAGTTAGGAGACCAGCCTTGTACAACTAAGGACTGATCAGAGTAGTAGCATGAAGTAAGGACTAACAGGAAGAGTGGGACCAGAATGTGAAGAAACAAATAGGATCAACTGAGGCTTGGGAAACTTTTGATTACATTAGCTTTTAACTTTTAACAGGTACACAGGTATACAAAAAGAAATGTAGAAATTCCAAGTGAGTGCAATTGGCTAGTAAGCGTTTGTCTCCCTCTGTAAAGCCCTGGAATTCTGCTTGGTTTTGTTTTAAATTTATTTCTCCAAATGCTCTATAATCAAAAGAGGATATTCTGATGTTTTTGCTTTTCTGTATGTGACTCAGAATAAGTTTGGGAAATGAAATTGGATGTGTTACCTTTATTTATATTTAACTTGACTATATTGTGAATAAGCATTTTTCCCTAAGCATCTTTTTTTAACTAATCCTTCATTATCGTAATATTTGTTTCACTTCTTAGGATTTGATTTCTTGAAGCATTTGTCCAGTCAGACATTTAAAAATGGCATCCAAACAAGAAATAATGAGTGACCAGCGGTTTAGGAGGGTTACAAAAGATCCAAGATTTTGGGAAATGCCAGAAAAGGACCGAAAAGTCAAAATTGACAAGAGATTTCGGGCAATGTTTCATGACAAAAGGTTCAAGTTGAATTATGCTGTGGATAAAAGAGGACGCCCTATCGACCACAGCACTACAGAGGACTTGAAACGTTTTTACGATCTTTCAGATTCTGATTCAGATCTATCTGATGAAGATGGTAAAGCATTGAACCAAAAGAAGATAAAGAAGAAAAAATCCCAGACTAACAACAAAATAGAATCAAAAAATATAGTTGAGGAGAAAAAGAAAGAAACCAAGAAAATTAATCAGAAGGATTCTGGAGATAAAAATGATTTAGATAACTCTGAAAGAATCCAGAAAATGAAAAAGTCATGCAAATCTAAGAAGGTAGATTCAAAAATAATTCCCAAGAAAGACACAGAAGAATTTACACAAAAAAGTACAACAGAGAAAAAAAGCATTATTCAGCATTGTACAGACTCATGTCCCAAAGGAAAATTAAGCACAGGAGACTTGGGCCCCTCTGAAATTGTGAAATCTCCCAAGGTCAAGCACTCTGAGGCAAGAAGAGAAATGCAATCAGGTTGGTTGGGAAGAATTACAGGTTCTTTGATATTACATTATTTGTTTCCAGACTGATTTTTTTAAAAAAGTCATTTATAGCATTTTCATAGTATGATGGGAATGATCAAATGCTTACTTGGGAGCATAAAGCTGTGAAAGAAAAAAAAATGCCACGTAATGATTATTTGTTATTTGGTGCTATAATGGCTGGGAGAGAAAAACTTGAGGCTAAGCAATGATTTCGATTTGTGGTAGGCACTAGTGAGAGTTATATTCTTTAACCAGATCAAGTGTTATACGTTGTCATCAATAGTAAGAGGAGGTGTGTCTGAAGAGGGCTAATAGAGTTGTGTATTCATCCATCCTTCATTCATTCAACTACTTTTAGTAACTAATATGTGGCAGGTAAAACGTGAGTAAGACATGGTCCCCCATCTTGGGGCTACTGCTAGCTTATATGATGCCTGTGCAAATTAGAAAAACTTATGCCCTTTTGGATACATAGAACTCCTAGAGTTCACAGTTTGGTAAGGGACAGCATCTTTTAGTGAAGCAGTAGGTTTATTCCCCCTGAGTAGACACAGCACCTTTGCAAGGTGCATAGCTATTTGAGTGGATTTCATCTTGATTTCAGCCCTTCCTAAGATCCTGTACTGCAAATAAAAGCCTGCTAAACTCTGCAGTGGTACCAGCCAGCTGTTTCAATGTGTAATCAACTCAAATTTTAATGGCATAGTTTGCATTCTATTTTCATACTAATCTGAAGTATAAAATTTGGAAAAGCCACATTGCAAGTGCTCTCTTGCTGCATGTGGTTGCTGGCTACATACAGGACACCACAGATCTAATGTGGAAGAAATTAGATCTGTAATATAATATAAATAACAGTATGTGCCATAAAAAGTGTTTAGCAGAGGGCTATGGGAATTCAGAGGAAGAAGTCACTCAAGGTATGGTAACCAGAGAAATTCTTTTTTTTTTAAGATTTTATTTATTTATTTGACAGAGATCACAAGTAGGTAGAGAGGCAGGCAGAGAGAGAGGAGGAAGCAGGCTCCCTGCTGAGCAGAGAGCTTGATGTGGGGCTAGATCCCAGGACCCTGGGACCATGACCTGGTCATGGCTTTAACCCACTGAGCCACCCAGGTGCCCCAGCCAGAGAAATTCTTAAGGGAAGTACCAATGGGTTTGGAAAAAGTAAATCGAGAGACCAGAGCACTCTATATAGAAAGGACTTTTTGAGCAAAGATGTGGTTGGATATGTTCAGAGTGGATCAGTATTCTCATTTAATTAGATAATAAGGTCTCTGAAGGGGTAAGTAGGTAATTCAACTAGAAATGGTTGTTTGGAACTAAGAAACATCTGTTCTGGTTCATGGTTACTTGTTTACTGAGCTTGTTAAAATTTGGTGTCACCTCCAGGAGCAAGAAATTTTGAGTGTTGGTGTTGCCTGTTGTTTATGTTGTTAACTGAAAATTGGTATTCAGATGAGTCAAAGGCTGGCCATGATTACAAGATTCAAGGAAGATCGATATTGGGAAAAAGTCAGAGAGGACTAGACAGGCTGAGATAACATTTGAAAGATAGGAGGTATTAGGCAGTGCATAGAATTCTAGATAGCAGGGACTAGGAGGTCAAGTGGGATCTCTTTCCTTTTGTCGTGGAACCAGGAGGCCCAAACTGAGGTATAGGGAGAGGGATAGGAGTTTGGTTACTGAAATTGGAGAATAAGATCAAAATAGGAACGGCAGCAGGGTTTGTTTGATGCTGTTTGTGAGGTAAATTAGTCTAGCATCTTTTAAATTTCACTTGATTTAGGGCACTGGATTAATAAAACATATCCATATAATCCTTTGGATTGATTTTACAGAATCTTTTTGCTTATCTTTTTTAATTAAAATTTCTCAATAAGCTTGAGAAATTAGGATAGATTAATCAGGAAACAAGGCTAAAGTGATTTATGTGAGGCTATACAGAGTTGGGCCTGCAATTCACGTCTTCGAAAAATCTTTCTACTGCATCATGTTGCTTCCAGTATTTTACATCCGTTCCACAGTCCAGAAAGGCATTATGTAATAAGTAGGGATAAATGACTTTATATGTACACCATCTTTTGTTCATTATTCATCAGTTACCAGCAACTACTGTGTGCAGAGAGGTGTTTTTTTGTTGTTTTTTAAGATGTTATTTATTTGAGAGAGAGAGAGATCATGAGCAGGGGGAAGCGGGTAGAAGGAGAAGCAGACTCCCCACTGAGCAGGGAGCCCGATGTGGGACTTCATCACAGGACCATGGGATCATGACCTGAGCCAAAGACAGATGCCAACCTACTGAGCCACCCAGGCACCCCTGCAGAGAGCTTTTTAAATGCTACAAGGTAAAGGTGATGGAAAGAGTGCAATTTGGTATTTTGTGTCGTAAATGTTGATGCCCAGCACTTGCGCTCCTAAGAACTTATTTTAAGTAAATGCACATTTGTGCAAAGAATGTGCATCTTAGGCCTGCCTGGGTGGCTCAGTTGTTAAGCCTCTGCCTTCGGCTCAGGTCATGATCCTGAGGTCCCAGCATCTGGTTCCCTGCTTACTGGAAGACTGCTACTCCCTCACCCACTCCCCCTGCTTGTATTCCCTCTCACTGTCTCTCTCTTTCTGTCAAGTAAATAAAATCTTTAAAAAAAGAAAATGTACACCTTAGCATTGTTTTTAAAATTTAAAAAGTAATATAAATCATTAGGAACTTAATTAAATTGTGATATATCCAAACGTGTTTATGATATATAAAGATTTTATTTATTTATTTGGCAGAACGATAGAGTACAAGTAGGCAGAGGGAGAGGGAGAAGCAGGCTCTCCGCTGAGCAAAGAACCCGATGCAGGGCTTGATGCCAGGTTGCAGGGATCATGACCTGAGCCGAAGGCAGAGGCTTAACTGATTGAGCCACCCGGGCACCCCTCCCTTTTCCTTTTCCTGAGCTCAGTGCATTTTACATAATAGATGATAAATATTTAGTCAATGAATGACTATTATAAGACTGTAGGACCAAGAAAAAAACTAACTTTGAATTTCATTCCAAGTGTTAAGCTTTTAATGTTTTTTTTTTCTTTTAATTCTGCAAGCAGAGCCTATAAGCAGAAACATAAGTTCCAATTTAAAGGTGAATAAAATGTGCAAGGTACTGTATATCAACATACTCATATACCCACAGTAGAATCATATGATTGCTTTAGAAATAGAAAATGAGTTTTTTCAGAGTTATGTTGGTTAAAAAAATCCAACTTAAAGAAAAAATAGTCTTTTACTTTTTATATATCGCTAACCATAGTTACTAAGTTCAATATTTAGCAGAAAACTTACTATTTTGCTCTGCATAGGTGATCTCATCCACAACACAACTTATATTTTTCCTGGATTTGAGGTCAAAATAAGTTGGATTCAATTTAATTGTGTCTACATTTTCTTAATTTCTCCCTCCTTTAATCTTTTTTGCAGTGGTTCCTCTGATAATGGCAAGAGACAGTGACGGTTATAAAAACTCTACAGGTGGTAACATGTTTGACAAAGATGCTCTGGAGGAAGATTCAGAAAGTGCTAGTGAAATAGGTGATGAGGAATCTGAAGATGGAATTACACGCACTGGTAGAGCTTCAGCTGATGATGATGATGATTATGATGATGGAAATGAAAGTGATGAGAAGGAAGATGAAGATGAGGATAGTGACAATGATGATGAAAGTGACAGTGGCCCTGATCTTGCAAGGGGTAAAGGAAATATAGAAACTAGTTCTGAAGATGAAGAAGATATGGCAGATTTACTGCCAGAGGACTCTGGTTTTGAGCATGCTTGGAGAGAATTAGATAAAGATGCTCCTCGGGCTGATGAGGTGAACTTTTGAATAAATAAGATTATTTGTGAAAAGCATAGTAAAAGTAACTTTTACAGATGGTAGAATTGATGTCATTAAACTGAGTGGGAAAACTTTTTTTAGTAAATAATCTTAATGATTGTTCTGATTGAAACTTTTTGATACAAAAAAACTTCTTGATATGGATTGTAGCTATATAAATTAGATGTTTGTCCAAGCAAATAGAGATTAGTTAAAGAAATAATTAAAGGTCACATGAAATTTTTAAGATTTTATTATTTGACAGACAGAAGGGAACACAAGCAGGGGGAGTAGGAGAGGGAAAAGCAGGCTTCCTGCTGAGCAAGGAGCCTGATGGTGGGACTCAATCCCAGGACCCTGGGATCTTGACCTGACCCAAAGGTAGACCAGTAATGACTGACACCCAGGCATCCCAAGTCACATGAAATTTTTAGAAGATGGTTATTGTAGCTGGTAGTTTATATTTCAGTTCCTACTGCACTATTAGAAATCCTTTAGGGTAACATACTCAATCTCCATACTAACGCATGGGTAGCAAAATAGCTTAACAAACTTGGTTGTTAAAAAGTAAGCTGATTGGGATAACCAGGTGGCTCGGTTAAGCTTCTGCCTTCGGCTCAAGTCATGATCCCAGAGTCCTGTGATTGGGTCCCATGTTGGGCTCCCCGCCCAGTGAGGAGCTTGTTTCTCCTTCTACCTGTCACTTCCCCTGCTTGTACTCTCTCTCTCTCTGGCAAATGAATAAATACATAAAATCTTTAAAAAAAAAGTCAGCTGATTATCAAGTTCTGATTCAAGAACTAAGAACCCAGTAAGAGAAAGTGCTTATCTATCTGTTGACATTTTTACCATTGTCTGACTCAGGCGAAGTTTAATTTAACATATTGAAACGACTTAGATAAATATTGTATTGGTGATTTCAGAATTTGGGGGAAAGAAGATATTATTTTTTAATATATTTTGCAAATGATGGGAATGATAGAGATTATATAATATTTAATTTTTCTCATTTCTTAGGTTACACGTCGATTAGCAGTTTGCAACATGGACTGGGATAGATTAAAGGCAAAAGATTTGCTAGCTCTGTTCAATTCATTTAAACCTAAAGGGGGTGTTATATTTTCTGTAAAGGTGAGAATTGATTTCATTTTGAAATATTTCTAAACATTTTAAGTTTAATCTTTTTTAAGTCATAGTTTTCCTTTTAAGGAAAATAATCTGGTAGTTGTCTGGTATAGTTAGGCACAAAACTTGTAGAATAGATGTAAAAGTTAGAAAGGAAGAGGTAAAATTATTGCTCTTGATGGGTTATACGATTGTATGTATTTTAAAAACCTAAAGAATACAATTGAAAAGCTATTATAATATAAGGCTCAATAAAGGGGCAAGTAAAATAAGTATTTTTTAATTGCATTCTTCAGTTCTTAACCAATTAAGAATAATCTATTTTTGCTGGCAGCAGAAATGTAAAATCCTTGGGAATTACCTTAAATATATATGATATATATGAAGTAAACTATAACACTGGATAAATTTGAAAAATTTAAATAATTGTTGAGATACCATATTTCTGGAGAGCAAGCCTAGTGATTAAGAATCAACAGACCCGGGACGCCTGGGTGGCTCAGTTGGTTAAGCAGCTGCCTTCCGCTCAGGTCATGATCCCAGCGTCCTGGGATCGAGTCCCATATCGGGCTCCTTGCTCGGCAGGGAGCCTGCTTCTCCCTCTGCCTCTGCCTGCCACTCTGTCTGCCTGTGCTCATGCTCTCTCTCTCTCCCTCTCTTTCTGACAAATAAATAAATTTAAAAAAAAAAAAAAAAAAAAAAAAGAATCAACAGACCCGCATTCAGATCTTGACCCGATAAATGCCATGTGATCTTGGGCATTTTATTAATTTCTCAGATGTGTTCTCTCACCTGACAAGCAGATGTAACAATAGCATTTCCTAGGGTAGTTGTAAGGATGAAATGAAAAGAAGCTCACATTAAGTATTTAGTTACAATCTTAGTTCAGATCAAAGAAAAAGGATACCAGTAATCATCCAGAAGAATAAATAAGTGAGAATGACTAATAAATTTTTAGGAAAGCATACCAGTATTAACAGGATTCGCTCTGTGAGGTACAACATGTGAACATTTTATATTACTACAAGAGTTAACAAGTTTGGTTAAAAATGGAAAGACAAATCGATGGAATGAAATAGGTAAATTGAAAAATTCATATTATAGTACAGGCCAAAGTAAGCTTGAATTGGGACAAATGAGTGAGTCTTTGTATAAAGAGCTTAGTTCAAAAAAAAAAAAAAAAAGCTTAGTTCAGATCTTCACCTCATCATAGTCCAAAATAAACTCCAGATAAAGTAAGGAAAAAAAAGTTAAAACTCAAACCATAGAAACAGAATAAAATAGGATTGTGTTTCTATTAAATCTTGTGTTTCAGGAAATGCATGGTAAGAATTTCAAGACTTAGAAAAACAGAATCAGCAGATGTGACTACATATGTATTTAAAACTTCTACATCAAAACCTATTGCCACTCAAATTAGTAAGGAAAACTCAAATCCCCTATTTAATAAATCGCATATTGCAGAGAACTCAGAAAAACATGTATTGGTTAGCAAAAATATATTAAGCCCAGTAATGTTAAAATAATACAAATTAATACAGTTTTATTTTTTCTCAAAGGTAGCCAACATACAAAATTACCAAATCCCAATGAGGGTGAATCCTTTTTCTTTTACCAAG
The DNA here is from genome assembly GCA_004024625.1 of Mellivora capensis. Classification (NCBI taxonomy): domain Eukaryota; kingdom Metazoa; phylum Chordata; class Mammalia; order Carnivora; family Mustelidae; genus Mellivora; species Mellivora capensis. Next base: position 14,978 of record PISX010020691.1, on the reverse strand, counting down.
ACTCTGTAAACTGTGTGATAAGATTACTATCAGCTCTTTTCTATTTAAAGTATTTCTTAAAAGAAGGCATTGGATAAATGATACAACTTGAGAGAAAACAAAATTGTTTTTCTTTATGTTTTATATACATCTTTAATCATTTTTGTGTATTTTGTGCCAACTATTTAATCTAGTCGTGTGTGTGTGTGTGTGTGTGTGTGTGTGTGTGTACTTTAAGTTCCTTGAGCACTTAAAGCATTCTTTTGCTTTTCTTAATTTTTCCTTTGGATCCCAGGACCATCTTGTTCTAGTTGACGTATGCAGGAGATAAATCTACTTTTGTTCTCAGGCTCCATATCTGTTACTCTCCAGCGAAAACTATTTTTAAGGAGATTCCTCAGGGTGTTTTAGCTTCCTGTAGTAGGTTTGGAAGTGAGTCATTCTTGCTGTTTTCATCGAGTTTGCTTGTAACTCTCAGAATTCCTGACCTTGACAGGTCTGGACGTTTTAAGAAAAGTAAAGTATTACATTGATCTTATTTTTTGTGTGTTTAGATATATCCTTCAGAGTTTGGAAAGGAGAGGATGAAGGAAGAGCACGTTCAAGGACCAGTAGAGTTATTAAGTATTCCTGAAGATGCCCCTGAAAAGGACTGGTATTAACCTGTTACAGAAAATAAAACTAAATCTCCTAAGTTCATGTCGCTAACTCAGAATTCTGGTCACTTTAATGGGACTAAAGTATATGTTGTGCCTGCCTTTCATAGTTTAAAACAAGTTGAAAGCAGATTAAAGTCTATCAGAAGTGGCACACTATTCCAACAACCTTTTGTGTGGATATTCATATTTCTATATTCACCAAAACAATTATTGCAGTTTTGAAAAACATTTCATGATAAGACTGGTTTAAGGTTCTCAACCTCTTTGCTCTTAGTAAGTTTTGCTTTTTTCCTGGAATGTTGCTTTCCATATATGTGGCACTGAAACCCTGTTTGCCTTTGAAATATATAATTTTTTTTAAAATTTAAGGATTAAATAAAAAAAATAATGAGTTTTTATCATCATAATGTATAGAAAAAAATTTAAGGTAGTTTTTAAACCACTAGGTGGAGCTATATGTGCACGTAATAAAAATGGTAGTTAAATAGATTAGTGGCAGAACAGCCAATGAAGACTCTCAAGGAGTATCTTGTAGTTCAATGAAATTAAACTTATAACCATTTAGACTTGACAGCACATAAATCTGGAATAAACATTTTCAAGATTAGGAATTTCTTTGTACTTAGAGCTAATGTTTTCCTAGTATATTTATTTTATAATACAGTGATCTTGTTCAGGAGTTTTACTTGAGAGACTATAGGTGGTAGCAAAACAAAAAAGACTATTCAAGAATTAAAATTATGAGTAAGCATATATAATTCTCACATGCTCCTTTTCTGGATACTAAATTTCAATCAAAATATTATCAGAATAATAAACTGAGCTTAAATATCTAATGCCCATAAAGGTAGAACTGAAGGAAAGATGGATTGGGATGAAGGCCAGGTTATAATATATTTTTCTTGAAATAATCACATTTATTTTTTAAAGGAAGGTAGGTATTTGTGTTCCTGAATAAGTAAGCTTAATGAGTTTTCTACCTTTTAGGACTTCTAGAGAAAAATTGAGAGATTATCAATTCAAACGACTCAAATACTATTATGCAGTAGTAGACTGTGATTCTCCTGAAACAGCTGGTAAAATTTATGAGGATTGCGATGGCCTGGAATTCGAAAGTAGTTGTTCATTCATAGATTTAAGGTAATCCAGTATGTGTCTTGCCAGTTTTATCTTGTAGCATAATATTATTATAGGAAGTAAGATATTAGACTAGTAGTATTTTCTGTTGTTTCATATTGTAAGAGGATTTTTTGCTTTAGGTGAACTCTGTCCTATGGAACATCACTCTTAACAAAGAAAACTATAATGAGAAAATTTTAAAGTGTTGTGTATGAGTCACTCTACATTTATATCCTGAATTTCCAATATATTGGCAATGTTTTTAGGATAATGGCTTATATGCAGTGATACTTCTTTGCAACTCTCTTTTAGAACTGGGAGCCAGGTGAATTAACTTTGAAAAAAGGCACTGAGGCGGGGGCAAAGGAATTTCCTAATAAAATGGTTCCTCTAGACCTGTGCTAATACAGTAGTTACTAATCATATCTGACTATTTAGTTAAAATTTTAAAAAATTTTAAATTTATTCATTTGCTTCATCACTAGACACATTTGAAGTACTTACTGGCCATATGTTGGACAGAGCAGATACAGGACATTGCTATCATCACAGAAAGTTCCATTGGATGGTGCAAGGATGGTGTTGCTGGCTTTGTCTTCAGATTTGGGCATTATTTTCACCCCATGTGCAGGTTTCACTGGCCCAAAGCTGAAAAACCTTAAATGGTGGTAAATGTCAGTTCTGAGGAAACGGGAATCTGAACTACTATACCATTTTTTCATTAGCCTAGTGTTTTTGAACCCAGTAAATCATTCTCCTGTGACACTTGGAATAGAAATCAGTTCTTTGTTTCCAGGTTTGTGAGAGGCTGTGTTCTCAAAATGAAATATTTCTGGGGGGGGAAAAATGCATCATTTCATAGTCCCTGGCTTTCATATTTCAAAGGCATTTGGACTGGTTTAAAAATACAAATAAAAGCTTTTGAACTGATAATTTAAGGTAAGATTTTAGTACACTTGCATTTATAACAGGAAGGGCTTATCTCATCAGACAAGTATTTCTTTCTCTTTTCTTTTAACAATTTTAGTAGGAGGTACTTGTTTTGAGTGTTTAAATAGAAGGTACCAAACATTTGTTAGAATGTCAAACTCCTTGGGTTTCATCAATTCATGTTAACATGTTCTTTTCAGGATCATTTTGTTCTGTTTCCTTTTTGGAATAAGGATAGAATAAGGATAGTTAGAATAAGCTTTGGCAGGCCTAGAAAATAAGATCAATGAGCATGGAAAAAAATTACATTCCCTGTTTTATTTTGTTAAACATAACATCAGAAAAGAAAGTTGAGTTTTCTGCTACCATCCAATTATCTAGAAACTTTGTTTCATCTGCCCCAAAATATAAATGCATGCATATTATAACACTTAAAAATATTGATTTCAGATTTTTTTCTTCTAATCTTTGTAAAAGTATTGCTGGAGAAGGATATTTTGTAAACCTAATGAGCCTTAGTTACCTGTTTCTTCCCCCCAGAATCATTTTTGGTGGATTATTGAGCATATGCCTTTTGTGTGTATGGAACCAAAAATCTCCTCATATAATTACAAAACCTAAATATATTAATCATGGATTATTTAACTCTGCTTTTTCACCCTGTGTTTTAGCCTGATGCCTAAACATTGTCAGACAATTACAGTGGTTAATTTACATCTAACAGCTAATTATTTGTGAAAATAATTACAAATTATCTTTGTAAGATAAGACTATGAAGATTTTTTAGTCATAAAGAATCAACCTTAAGCGTTTTTCTTATATTCAGTGAGACCTTATGCGTCTGATACTTTATATTCAGAACACTTATCTACTACTAATTCTATTTAATCTTCAGCATATCTCATAGCAAATGAAGACTGTGCAGGAGTCTAGGTCTTTTTGAAACATGAGGGACCCATGTGTGTTTGCACCTGACTCATATTAACTGACTCCCAGCACAGGGCTTCTGCCCACAGAGTTCACTCAAATTTAGTGGAATTAGAGATTTATATAGTTCATGAATTTCAGAAATTTTGTGCCAAGGTTATTTCTGACATAGTTTGCCCCCTCTACATATGTGTTCTATAGAAACTTTTACAGTATGCATATGTAAACTATAACTAATTAGAAGAGGACCTAAACTCTGGCTGTTTATCACTACAGCATATGTTTAAATAAATTTATTTTTTCTTTGCTTCTTAGGTTTATACCAGATGATACTACTTTTGATGATGAGCCCAAGGACATAGCCTCAGAAGTGGATTTAACAGCATATAAACCAAAATATTTCACATCTGCTGCGATGGGAACATCAACGGTATCTTTTAACTTTTAAAAATGTATAGCTGGGACGCCTGGGTGGCTCAGTTGGTTAAGCGGCTGCCTTCGGCTCAGGTCATGATCCCAGCGTCCTGGGATCGAGTCCCGCATCGGGTTCCTTGCTCGGCGGGGAGCCTGCTTCTCCCTCTGCCTCTGCTGCCACTCTGCCTGTGCTCATTCTCTCGCGCTCTCTCTCTCTCTGACAAATAAATAAAATCTTAAAAAAAAAAAAAAAAAAATGTATAGCTGGACTCTTGCTTTCAAATATCCTTTTAAGCTTGAGTCAATACCTGCAAATGTTTCTTTTTTCCTCTATCTTTCCCATATATTTTTATTCAGTTAAATTCTTTAATAAGTAATATGTCAGTTATTAATATCCTGAGGAGGGGGAGGGAGGTAACAGATAACCTCAAATCACAGTTAAAACCAGTGGAAATTTAAAATAGGAATACATTTTTTTTCTGCAGATATGATCTAAAATCATAAAAACAGTTGAAGTATAATAATTCAGGACTATTAGATATCACATTATTGCTTAGTAATGAAGAGCCAGAAGATTTCTATTGAATTAATTTGTTACTTAGCTGCCTACCTTCTCTCTTCTCCTTTCCCCCACCCCCACCATAAACCTGCCCACGGATAGACTCTGCAGGAACCACACAGGTTTCCTATTGCTTTTTCTGTGACAGACCACTGTGCTCTTCTGAGAATAGGCTGGTGGTAGAGAGAGCTACCGTATCTGTCACCTGTATACTATGTTGGGTCTGTTTGGATTTGTTTAGTTACTGAGTATGGGAAAACCCCACTGTTATGCAATAAATGATGTTTAAAAGCTTCAGTAACAAAATATAGGGCCAGGTTATTTTCAAGACTGAAAAATGACCGAGGCAAGTCTGTCCAGACAGCCATTCTGGAATTCTAGGGTCCGGCCATACCATCCACATATAGACATGTCCCAGTTCCAGCAGCAGTTTTATGGTTATCACTCTGACACATTATCAGAATAGGGATAATATGACTGACTAATCAGAACTTCTAAGGTAATGACAACTATCTTAAAGATTCCCTTTGTTAATTGGTGCCCATTTTGTTGTCCTGATCTAAGGAGATTAGACTGAGGGGAAAAAAAAAAAAACAAGGGTAGGGGACCCACCCTGTGATGAAGCTAAAACATCTGACAAGACCCTGTCTGAGAATGGGGGCAGCATGGAGGACAGGAGCCAAACCAGTCATGCTATAGATGAATTTCTGTATCATGGGGGTTTACTGTACTTCCAACCAGTACATGCCTTTCTTATCAGTGGCTCTTAATCTTTTTTGGAAAAGGGACCCTACTGAAATTCTGTTGAAAGCTTTATGAATAGATTTCATGTAGTTTGTAGACTCCTGAAAAACTTAGAACTCCAGGTGAAAAACATGTTTTTGTTGATTCATAATGTTAACTTTTTCACTGTGCATTTTATTTCTTTTCCCTACAATTAGTTGAATTTTTACTCCTAATGTTAGAATAGCTTGCATACACAGCAGAGAGTTAGGAAGGAAAAGGTACAGGTTAATGGATATGGTTCCTCTTTCATAAGTAAAATACTTTCTATTATGCATGTCATTAATTATTTGTTTTAACGTGTCTTTTTTAGCTTACATCCACAGTAGTGATAAATAATTCTGTGAGTAAGAGTTACTGACACTTCTGTTTTTATGTTTGTTTTATTGGTGAAAGGTGGAGATCACGTGGGATGAGACTGATCATGAAAGAATTACAACACTCAACAGGAAGTTTAAAAAGGAAGAGCTTTTGGACATGGATTTTCAAGCCTACTTAGCTTCCTCTAGTGAGGATGAAGAAGAGATAGAAGAGGAGCTACAGGGTACTTGTTAATCTTTTGATATTTTACATTTGTAAGCATTTAGACTGTGCCTAATCTAGACTTGTTAATGGAAATATGTCTTTGGTGGTAGCTTAAAAGGGAGTGCCAAGCTAATTCTTAAGCTGTCTGCAAAGCATACTCCCATGTATAGTGTTATATACACCTGCAGATAGTATTTGAAATTTTTTATTTAGAGGTATTTTTTTAGCCTGAATTTCTTTAACCATGAACATTTTGTTTAAAACTGTACCAAACAAAAAAAGCCTGGCCTTTTAGATTTGTCCTGATTCATAGAGTTTTGCAGTCTCTTAACAAACTAGTAAAATGCCCTATTGCCCCTCCTTTTTTTTTTTTTTTTTTTTTTAAACTAAGAGCTTCTTTTGGATTGACGGATTATTTTGTTAAGATTTATTTATTTATTTTAAATAGAGAGCACAAGTGGGAGGGACAGAGGGAGAGGGAATCCCAAGCAGACTTATCACAGGCCTGAGATCTTGACCTGGGCCGAAACTGAGAGCTAGATCCTTAACAAACTGTGCCACCCAGATGCCTCAGTTATTGAATATTTTTTATATCCATTTCTCTTCAAATAGTTTAGAAGGTAGACTGTTTCTGTCCATTTGTTAATTATCCTAGAAATTGTGACTTGCATTCTTAATTTATTAAGGTCTAATAGTAATTAATATTTTTATCCTTCTAGATAATACAGGGAATCTTAAAACAACTCTCATCCGATCCTATGTATTGTAATTCTGTTTTTTTGTAAGTCCTATGAGCTGTTAATATTTAAACTGCCCTTATTCCCATTTACCCACATTTCCTCTATTTTCTTAAATCTCATACTTATATCTAGGATCATTTTCATTCTACCTTATGTATATCCTTGATAAGTTATGGTAGTATTTGCTGGTGTCAAACTCTCTTGAGTTTTAGTATAAAAATATCCTTATTTTGCTTTCATTTGTGAAAGATACTTCCACGCGCAAAAAATTGTAGGTAGGAGGTCCTCTCCATCCCCACACTAATAATAATATCCTACAGACTTGTAGTTTCATTGTTGTTTTTGAGAAATCAGTTGTCTTTTTTTCAGTCTTTTGAAGATTATCTGAATTTCTGAATTTTCTTTTTTCTTTTGACTGCTTTTAAAGTTTTTCTTTTTTTTTTTTTTTTCTTTTTTTGGTCTTTCTGCAGTTTTACTATGATAGTAAATTTCTTTTTATTTGTGTGCTTGGGGGTTGTTGAGTTTCTTGCATTTGTGTCATGGTATCTTTCATCAGTTTTGGAATTTTCTCAGCCATTATCTAATTACATATTTCTTCTAACCTGTCCTGGGATTCCAAGTAAGTATATTTATTATTTCTTTCCAGTATGACTTCTATCTTGCTACTGTCATAGATTTCTTAATCTGTTGTCTTTCCGCTGTGTTCTGGATATTTTCTTTTGACCTACCTTCCAGTTCATTAATTTGCTTTTCAGCAGTGTTGAATCTGTTGATAGACCTATCCATTGAGTTCCTAATTTTGGTTATTGTATTTTTCCTGTTTGTAAAGTCCTGTTTGGCTATTTTTCAAATCAGCAATAACACTTTTTATAATTTTCTATTCATTGCAGATATTTTCAATCCTTATCTCTGTAAATGGTGTAAGCATGTTTTTGTAGTCTATGTGTGATAATTTCAGTATTTTAAGTCTTTTGGGGTTCATTTTTTGTTACTTTACAAGATATTTCTCCTTTGTTTATTTGTATACATGGTTAACTTTGTGTGCTAATTTGATAGTTGAGTATCTGATCAGACAGAACTTTCATTTACTCTGGTCATTCTAGGACCACATTACTCCCAAGGTTTAAGGGTTCAGGTTCCTGGAACTTTGTGGGTGATGCAAGACTTCATGAAGGCTGGTTTACTTCTGGTTGGCTTCTACCCTAATTGTTTATCCTTCTGGGTCCCTGCTTAAGGTGGATATAGTAGTTGAAATCTTCTCTTCTCTGGTAACATTTGTCCTCTTGGCCCTGCCAGGCTGCCAAAACTAGTTTAGTTTTATAGCTGTTTCTTCTGTGGATCAGTTAATGTTCTCAGGAAAAAAATAAATCTTGAATATAGGATCAACTCCCTGGTACTCCCTTCTTGATTTTGAGTCAGTAATTTTTTACTAATTTATCAGTTCTTTGAAGGTTTTTTTTTTCTTTTTAAACCCATTGAAGATTTTTAAAATATTTCATCCAACTTGATATGCTTGGTGAAAAGATTGGTCTGAAGTGTCTACCTTGCCATGAATAGAAGCAGACGTTCTCAAATTATCTGTTTTATTTAAAATTTTGTTTTGATGATTGAAATGTTCAATAGCATATTTTCTAATTGTATATGCTGTTTGCTTAAAATAACTCATTTTTTAAAAATAGAACAAAAAAAAAATCTTTTTTCCTGTATGTAGTATGGCTCTGTTTGGAAATGGTTGCTTAATTGTGACTTCTTAATCAGTTTTTGGTTGATGCTATCTCCCTGATATATTCACATCTTCATTTATTTATCTGATAGAATTCCCAGTCATGCAAAATTGTGTTAAGAGGTTTAGTGCTGACAATGAATACCATAAATGTTAAGCATAAGTATTTTAAATTAGCAGTCATGAATATTCTTGCTTTTACTTATAGCTTAATATTTTACATAGCTGTCTTTTGGTTCTGGTTTTTTATATGTGTTATTTTTGTGACCTGAACATCAAATTAAATAAAATTCTTCTTTAGTATTAACATAGGACCTCTAATTCTTAACTTTTTTAGGTCCTGTGATTGGCCTGTCATCATTTCTTTAAACTACTAAAAACACTGCTTCATTTTCTGAGTTTTTCATAAAGTGCTACTCTTGAACTATGCTCTACACATGGAATGGAAAATCATGCTTGATCATTCTAGTTTCTTTGTTCAGACATCTCATATTAATAAAACCACATAATTTCTTAGGTATTTAATAGTCTTTGAAAAAGTATGATTTGCAGGAGTAGTTATGGGCACAAAAGCCTTCTCATTTATTTTAAGGCCTCAGTGGCTGTTGCTTGTTAATGTTTTGGCTTTCCAAACAATTGAGTGACCATTTTATTTCTAGTGTGCCCAGAAGAGCTAAGCCCTTTTTCAGATAGCCTTTGAAATATATATACTGATTTATCTATATATTCTTTTTATTCATAATGCCTATATGGCCATTTAGCACTTTTTGAAAATTCTGGTTAGTTTTTCTTCATTAGCAGCTCTAGATTAAAGGAAAGAAAAGAACATCTATACTTGTGAAGAGTGACTGTAGGTTAAAAGTTTTCTTTGATTGGTTTGGGAGAACTGATACAGATTTTAAAATGACATTATTGGCATTTGGACAAAAATGTATTAATTTGTCAATATATTCTTAAGATCTTGGGCCCTCTGGTTTCAAAGCCTGAGTTTACCACATAGTAGAGTTATATAGATTAGGTTTCCTAAGCCCTTGTGCTTTTCTTTCCATAGCTATGAAATGAGGATAATAATAGTACCTGGCTCGTGGTTGGAAAGATTGAGTTAATGTTCATAAAGTGCTTAGCATACTATCCTATATCAAATATTTTTATTTCTAAAACTTTAAGAATTAATGGCTTTATGTTTGACATATACTACTCATTAAGTTTTAAAAGCATGCATTTTTCTTCAGTATTTTAATTGATTGCCAGCTTACTTTAAACTATAATTTAGTGCCTCTGATAGATACATTAGTATATTTGAATGTGTTGAAGTTAGTAGATGTTCCCAGTGTTTATAAAAGATTGTTGCAGGGCTTCTTACCGTTGGATTTTTTTTTTTTTTTCATTCCTTATATAGTAGTAAGGCTTTCACAAATTATTGTCCTTGAATTGGAAAAAAAACAGATATACATGAGTTATCCCACATTTTAGAGCTTCAGAAAGTAAAATTTTAGTACTGGAAAAAATCAATTTAAAGTAGGCCATCAGAGACTTACCACTAAAATTTCAACCTGGAAGGAGCTTGCTTCTAATTATGTTTTCAGGAGTAAGCTTTTAATAGAAAGAAATACATTGCCATTTTGTTAATGTGTTCCTGATGTTTTATCCATTGAATTATGGGATACATGACAGAATTCCATCCAACATTATTTTTGTGGCACAAAGCACAAACAGGAAAAAAAATTAATTTCAGCTGTTTGAGTGAAAATATAAAAGTGTGATAGGATGGAAAGAATGTCCTGGACTATTTTTTTATTCATTTAGAGAAAAAAAACTATGAAAACATGTACTTAACCAGTGCTTTTTCCATGTCACCTTTTTTAAGATGTAAGGACAATCTTTTAACATTGATGTTTGACAGCTAAATGTTTAATGATGTTAGACATTTTTAGTGACTATCTAGCCATAGCTTATAGAGGAGAGGGTCTTCATTATGCTGCTTCTAAATTTTCCTCTACCAGGGACGTTTAGTCAATTCAATAAGTCTGTATGTTTTGCATTAAAACCCAGGTTCTCAATTTATGTTTTTGACTTGGAAAATTGCAGTGGAAATACAGAACAAACAAACTTTTCACGTATTAGTTTTCTTTGGTATTTGTTGGCCATGAATTTTATATTGTTCCTTTGTATTCTGATTATTTTTTATAAAATTAGGAAATGGAAATGTGGATATTTTTCCTCACAGGAATATTAGCTGAATTAATTTCTAATTTATTCACTTTTATTCTCTGTATTGATGACATCCTGAGAGTAAGCATACTTTTATTCACCATCAAATGGAAAAGATTCATAATTGTTCGTTTTGGATTTCACGGAGCTTCCTTTATCTGCCTCTTGAGCATAAATAGTTAAATCCATGTTCCAAATGCATCCCAACAATATTCAGCCTCCTTTTAGTGACCGTAACATTTTAAAGCCAGTGTGCAGGTGGTGGAAGACATAAAGAGAGATAAAGTGCTGTTTCCCCTGTCTTGTTTATAGGGAAGAGACAGTCTAAGGATGTTGCATATTTAGTAAATTATTTTGAAATATGAATTTTAATAAAAAGGGAGAGTCCCAATATGCTGCTTAGACAGGGCTAACTTACATTGCAGTTGATTTTTATTATAAACAACACCAAATGCTTTCATCTAATTCATTTAATATTAAGTTTGTCTAAGGGGCGCCTGGGTGGCTCAGTTGTTAAGTGTCTGCCTTCAGTTTGGTTTGGGTCGTGACCCCAGAATCCTGGGATTAAGCCCCACATCGGGCTCCCTGCAGCAGGAGGCCTGTCTCTTCCTCTCCCACTCCCTCTGCTTCTGTTCCCTCTCTCACTATCTCTTTCTCTGCCAAATAAATAAATAAAATCTTTTTTTTTTTTAATGTTTATCTGATTTGGGTATTCTGTTGTTGCATTTTATCTGACAACAACTTTTAGAAGGTGCTGTAGTGACTGAAATTTAAATACTGGCTTTAAATGTCAATTATTTTTGTGTATTAAATGAAATTTATTTTTTTATTAGGTGATGATAAAGTCAGTGTGGAAGAAGAGGGGAAAACAAAGAAAAGTCAGAAGGATGATGAAGAACAAATTGCTAAATACAGGCAGCTCTTGCAGGTTATTCAAGAAAAAGAAAAGAAAGGCAAAGAAAATGATATGGAAATGGAAATTAAGTGGGTTCCAGGTAAGAATTAGATACTCATTAAATGTTCACTTGTTTTTCTTCATTTCAAGATGTTGAGTGCATTTTAGATATGAAGGAAAAGAATATTAACTCTTGGAAACATAAACCTAAAAAAAAATCTTATTTGCTAGGAATATTTTGGTGAGGAAGTTAACATGGTTGCATACATCATTTAATACCCTTAAGGACTAGTGTTTTAGACTCTTGCCAGTTTATTCTTTTTTTTTTTTTTTTTAAGATATTTATTTATTTATTTATTCCATTTATTTATTTGACAGAGAGAGAGAGATCACAAGTAGGCAGAGAGGCAGGCAAAGAAAGAGGGGGGAAGCAGGGTCCCTGCGGAGCAGAGAGCCCGATGAGGGACTCGATCCCAGGAACCTAGGATCATGACCTGAGCCGAAGGCAGCAGCTTAACCAACTGAGCCACCCAGGTGCCCCTTGCCAGTTTATTCTTGATTGGTTTCTTTGATTTACTAACTACAAATTATTTCTGTCCCCTTATGAAGGTAGACCTTTCCTAGGTTTGATTCCAGTATGCTCAGTATATACAGACTTGAATCCAGGCACCATGCATTCTAAGATTGTTAAACATCTTTTTAAAATGTGTAATTCATAAGTGAACTTTTCTCCCATAACTCCTACTAATCCTTAATTACCAAGGTTTCACTAGCACAAAATATGTAATACATAGTTTTCCATCTCAGTTTTGCTGTGAAAAGTCAAAAGAAATACAGCATCGTGAGTGATTTTTATAACTGCCTTGAAGGGCTCCACAAACTTTTTTTAAAGTGGTACAATACTAATTAAAACCATGCCAAAGCTAAGCAAAGAAAAAAGCTACTATAAATGAAATTGTTTTCTAGCATACCCATTTTTTTAGCAACCTGAGCAAAGCAGCATGTACCCTTGGAACCAATATTGGTTTTGGAGATTACTGCTGTTTACATACATGTATATCTTTTTTTTTAATTTCAGTATAGATAACATGGTGTTACATTCGTTTCCAGTGTACAACATACATGTGTGTCGTTTAAAGCTAGGTAGAATTTTTGACCAAGATTCAATTCTTTTGCCATAATTCATCTCTAGATGAAAGAATACTAACAACTTGTAAGAATATCATTGCTAAAAATTAAGTGTTCTATATTCAGTTATATATTTTTTTTTACAACTAGTATGTTTATTCACTGGGAATAAAATGTTTGCATAGATTTTTATTTGTGGGCATATTTTGATATTTGAGAGTTGATTGACTATTGTAATAAATTTCCTAGAGTAGAGTCATCCCCTGCATATTTCTATAGGAAGGTGGTACTATGTTGTAGCCCATTTCTTTTAAATGTTTGTCTTTTGCAGGAAGTGGTGGTAAGAAAAAATGAAATTTAGTAGTGTTATCATCTGAACGATGGTTGGGAGAACTCAGTTTAGCCTGGAGAGGAAAAGTCTAAAAAGTGACTTACTAGTTATTTTTAAGTACTTGCAGAATGAATATATTAATGAAGGCTTCATTACTCTTAATACTTCAGAAGTCAGTATTTTTGCTGGTAAATCAAATTTGAAGGAAAATAGAGTTTAGCGTAATATAAAGAGGAGTTCTCTTCATCATTAGAATTGTCCAGCAAAAAATCAAAGATGCTACTTTAAGTGGGTGGATGCCCTTTTCCATAAGTCTCTCAATAAAGTGATATTATCATATCACCCAGGGATATTTGTGAAGCCATATTTTACTTGAGGTCCTTTACTTTATGATTCCAAGGAATGTTGAATTCTTTTTTTTTTTAGTCAAATAGGTTGTAACTGCAGTTTAATCTTAGAATGAGCTCAATGAATGAAGATTTTTTTAAAAGATTTATTTATTTATTTATTTATTTATAAATAGAGAGAGAGAGAGAGAGAGCGCGTGCGCAGGTGTGTGCTGACATATAGAAAGGGAGATGAAGAGGGAGAGCAAAAACCTTAAGCAGATTCCCTGCTGAGCGCAAAGCCCTAGCAGGGCTCAATCCCATGACTGCTACCTGAGCCAAAACCAAGAATCCGACCCTTAACTGACTCAGCCACCCAGGTGCCCCCAAATGAAGATAATTTAAATGAAACTTAAAAAAAAAAAAAGATTTTATTCATTTGACAGAGAGAGCACAAGCAGAGGAATAGCCAGAAGAGGGGGAGAAAGAAGCAGGCTCCCCACTGAGCAGAGAGCCTGACACAGGGCTGGATCCCAGGACCCTGGGATAATGACCTCAGCTGAAGGCAGACGCCCAACTAACTGAACCACCCAAGTATCCCTTAAATAAACACTTAAATTGAAGTATTCAGTTGACCGAGAAGGCAGATTTATAATAAACTTGATTGAGAAGTTTTATAGCAAGTATTTCAGCTTTGTCAAGTGAACCAGGTTAAGCCTTTGTCTATGGTAATACAGTTATATATGGAAAACATAAAGTGATAGTTATACTTGTATTTATAACTGGAAGATATAAGCAGTACAGTTTTCCTGGGATAAACCTCACTTGGTCGTGATGTACTACCTTTTTTATATGTTCCTGGGTTCAATTTAGTAATATTTTGTTAAAGATTTTTGCACCTGTGTAAAATGAAGAGTATTTGATTATAGTATTTGTTTCTTGCAGTGTCCTTGGTTTTTGGTGTCATTCCTGAAATGAATTGTGAACTGTTCCCTTTTCTATTTAGCAGTACATTTTTTATCTTGACTTTAATTTCCGGATAAAATATTGTCACAGAAAATATTTTGAAAATGAAAAATTATCATCTGTAATTCTACTACCCTAATTTAGCCACTGAGTGATTAGTTGGATTAATTTAATTTATCATTTCTCTGTTGTTGAATACTTAATCATATTTCTAATCTTTCATTGCAATAGACTTATGGCTGTTGGGAAGAAATGTGACTAAAGGCCATTAGCGATCTCAATCCCACAAATATCAGTATTTTCTTTTCTTTTTAAAGATTTTATTTATTTATTTGACAGAAAGAGATCACAAGTAGGCAGATCAGCAGGCAGAGGTGGGGGGAAGCAGGATCTCCTCTGAGCAGAGAGCCCAATGTGGGGCTCGATCCTAGGACCCTGAGATCATGATCTGAGCTGAAGGCAGAGGCTTAACCCACTGAGCCACCCAGGCGCCTCCAAATAGTATTTTCTTAGACTCTTCACATTCATCACCAGCTAAGTAATTGACTTGCTATTTTAGGGCTTTTTGCTTTTTTTTTTTTTTAATAAATTTTTTTTATTTTTTATAAACATATAAAGTATTTTTATCCCCAGGGGTACATGTCTGTGAATTGCCAGGTTTACACACTTCACAGCACTAACCATAGCACATACCCTCCCCAATGTCCATTAACCCACCCCACCCCCCTTTCCAAACCCCCCTCCCCACAGCAACCCTCAGTTT